>JADBJO010022920.1:5000-10000 GCA_016801955.1 Conus betulinus
CACTGGTTGAAGCCTTGCTCTCAACTGCAGAAGAGGAGATCTACACACAACGATGAATCACTTGCCAGATCAAATGGTGGAAGATTGAAGAGGTCTGAATGGGTCATCGACCTTGCTGTTATAATCGGGAAATTGGTTTCTACCACTAATGAAGAAGAGTGTCAGTTTTACTGTCTTTCTTCCATACAGCAGTTTGATCATGCCCACTGACTCATTACAGCCCCCCCCCCCCCCCCCCCCACACACACACACACACACACCACCTCCATATTCAGGCCTATTCCACGTTGTTTGCCATGAAAAAATCACACGTTTTTTGTTAGACTGATGCTTTCTGCGTGAAAATCCGTGAAGCAATCAACATCTATTAACGTATATTTCCGGGGGGGGGGGGGGGGGGGGGGGGGGGCTGGGGGGGGGGGGGGTGGGGGGGGGTGGGGCGACACTGTAGCGACTTGCATCTCCCATAGGGACATCTGTTGTTGCTATAGAGATGACATCAGACATGTTGAGATAAATCAAACCCGCGGGACGTAATATGAAGAGAAAAACGATGAGTTGGATTGTGTGTACTGTTCTTCATGTCTCAATGCATGTAAACCACATTTAAGTTTCAGCTTCTCAGCAAAAAGCATCATTAACTGCTATTTTTAAGGAACCTGCACCTGCACCAGTGACACTCAAATGACAACAAGCATATGATCATGTTACTTTACCGTTTTATATTTGATAAATCGTTTCATGGCTTTTTTACATGATCATTGCAAGAATGCTCTGTTTAATGGACCAGTATGTCAGGCATAAGTTGTTTTCAAATCTTGAAAGCGAAAATGTTTTTTGCACTCCTGTGTTGTTGTTGTTGTTGTTGTTGGTGGTTCATCTTAAACAGAATGTTGCGAGCACGTGTTCCAAGACACATACTAGGAGATGATATTGCAAAAACAATTTGTTTGCGTATCCTCTTTTAGAAATGGCTTTTATTTTTCTCTAGCGTTGCATTGCTTCTCGCGCACGGTTGCTAAGAAACAAACAAAACTGAAGACTACACTTGCTTGAAAACAAGGAGGACTGGACTGGTGCACCCGCCTTCTGATTGTCCCATATACACTACGTATACTGTGGCACACACACACACACACACACACCACACACACACACACACACACACACAATGTTACATGTATGTGTTAAGAAAGACCTGTACCTGAACAACTTATTAATTTACTGTCCAAGAGCAAAGGAGGTTATTAGCAAAAACTGGTGACGATATTTCATCTGATGAATCCGGTTCCCTGTTCTCTATCTACAAGAGTGTCATCAAGTGTTAAAACAAGTGGCTTGGGACCTTTTTTTTAAGAAACAAACCAGAACATCCCTTATTTGTGGGTTAATGCTCGAAATAGCCATGTTCTCAGCTTTGATCAGGTTGAAGGCATTGAACACCTGCAGGTTCGTGATATGTATCAGTACAGAAACTTTGTTTCAGTATTTTATAGACTGAAACTCGACGCATTCAGAACGAAATATAGTGCAAGGAACAAATGCGTATGTGGTAAGGCAAACGTGTCGAGAGCCCATGTTTTATTTGACTGTGTGAATCTTAAGGCATACTTTTTATTAGGCATGACAGTGACTGATGTTTTTTTTCTGATATTGATTTTGCTTTCAAAGTTACCTGTTGTTTTAATATGTAGTCCTGTTAGATATTTACTATAATGTTATAAGTAGTAATTATTCAATATTTTGCGTGCACTTCCACACACCTATGCTTCACACACATAATACTCTCTCTCTCTCTCTCCTCTCTCTCTCTCTCTCTCTCTCTCTCTCTCTCTCTCTCTCTCTCTCTCTCGTCCTATATCACACATTTTGTGAAAAAAAGACGTAAAAATGAAAGTACTACTACTACTACTCTATCTAGAGTATTACGCGACCGGTTTTGTCTTTAACAATTTGCAAAAGTTTCTCATTTAGTTCAGTTGGTATTTATCTTAAATTTGTTTAAACATTTTTTTTCTGAGTGGTTGACCGTTCGTTCTTCTACACATTAATTGACCTGCATCGTACTACCTATCCAAATATGATTGACAGTGCTCAAGAACTGGCAAAGTGGTCCATTGGACGCTCTCCTTATAGTTTCATATATCGTGTAATTGGATTTTTTTTTTTCGCTTAAAATAATGTGTTCCCGAGATGCGGTGTGTGTGTGTGTGTGTGTGTGTGTGGGTGGGGGGGGGGGGGGGGTAGCTATTTGGTGTTGTTATTGAATCATACAGGCATGCTCATGTTCACACAGACACACAGACACATTTCACACAGACACATACACATGCGCACACGCGCGCGCGCGCGCGCGCGTGCACGCGCACTCACGCACACACACGCGCATGCGTGCGTGCACACTTACACACACTCACATCGTCTGATATCACTTTTAGTAGGAAGACGTTTTAAAATGAAGAAGAAGAACAGCACACACACACACACACACACACACACACACACACACACACACACACACACACACACACGCACGCACGCACGCACGCACGCACACACATCACACACACACACACACACCCACACACACACACACACACACACACACACACACACACACACACACCATCACACACTCGTACATACACACACACACGCGCGCGCGCGCGCGCGCGCACACACACCACTTACTTACAATACTTAAAACACAGAACGAGTCCCGCCAGTCTGCAAGAGCATCTAACGTCGACTAATGGAACCTTCTGCCTCGTCGCGACCTCACTGCTGACGACAATGCCAGCATCACGTGTAGAGTTCTTTGTGGGCATAGAATGCTGTCCCCTTTGCGATGAGTCAACAGTCACAGAAATTCAATGTGTTCGGAGACAAGAAACTCTGTTCATGTACACTACTACAGACCACATAAACTAAACTACTATATGCACAAAATGAGGGAAATACACTAGGGTTTATAAGCAGCTGTTTGAAGGCTTTGTTGATAACAAAAAGGCACGAGTTCCTGTAAGATGATGAAAGAAAAAAATCTTGTTTTTTTTCCCCTGATGAGTGAGTTCATTTTTTTTCTCTCCGGAAATTACATGAAAGAATGGTATTGAGTATCATAAGCTGTCCTCACCTACACAAGATGTGTTTCAGTCTATTTTTGTCATTTAAAGCATCAGTCCCTGAGTACACAACAGAGAGGTAACTGAACTTGTTTTCATTGTGCTTATTTTTTAAGCTTAGTTCAATTTTAATCACAGTTCATAAGACAGCTTTGAAACTGTTTCTAAGTGTATCACGCTGCATATCTGTACGTGTTT
The DNA here is from genome assembly GCA_016801955.1 of Conus betulinus. Classification (NCBI taxonomy): domain Eukaryota; kingdom Metazoa; phylum Mollusca; class Gastropoda; order Neogastropoda; family Conidae; genus Conus; species Conus betulinus. The sequence continues at coordinate 8,324 of JADBJO010022920.1, forward strand.
TCGGAAGGACTAATGTATGCAAAAACATCCATGTGAGTCAGAAGATGGCACATGCAGCAGTATGAAAAATGGTACTCCAACGAACACAAGAACTCTTTCTGTTGTTCGTTGTAGGGTGGTTTTTTCCCCCCAACCACTTTTTTACACTCATTTTCAATACAACGCGTGGTTTTTTAAAACATCTGCCAACACAATTGCCAGAAAAGTCTTATGTTCGATTGCTTGTTTCTTTTGATATAACGATCAAAACCTTGAGAGATTTTTTTTTTTGTGCAGCAGCCATCCCCGTGAAAAAAAAAAAAAGAAAAAAACAATCGTCATAATTATTTTCTAATGCACTCAAAACTCACCACCACATTTTTGCAGAAAATGAACTCACACACTGAACAAACAAAAACGAGATCCACAAAAAAAAAAAAAGAATACAGATAGAATATGCTGTCTAACAGACTGTTAATTGTGACAAGCTCCGCACGTTTTCCAAAATTTATTCGCGCATTCGAAAAGAATTTGCTTAAGTTCAAAGAAGTGAACAAAATTGAAAATGGCGCTTAAAATATAATTCCGTGGATCTGGAGGGTCAGACATCCCCGTGATTATCTCTGCCCAAAACCATCAGCCCACATCTCAGAATGCGTAGACAGCGTCTGGTCCTGCCTTAGGCTAATCCGCCATTTATGGGGTCGTTGATTCCTGACTTATTGTCCAGTGGACCCTCTCGCAAACTCCGCTAACGACCGATCTTCACATTCTTTGAGTCTGGTGTTGTTGCTTGTTTCTTTCGTGTGCGTGGTGTGTGACTGACTGCCTGGGGGGGTAGAGAATGTCTACAGAACAGAGGCATTTATACGTTAATGGACAGGACACTGCTGCAATCACCTCGGCTCGTTTTTCATGCTTATGGAGGTACTCGTTCGGGTGCGGGAAAACACCTGGTCATTGAACTCCCCCCCCCCCCCCCCCCCAATCTTTCAACCCCCTCTTCTACCCAATAGCAGCTCTCTCTCTCTCTCATCTCTACTCTCTCTCCCCCTCTCTCTCTCTCTCTCTCTCCGACTCTCTCTCTCTCTCTCTCTCTCTCTCTCTCACACTTCATCAGATGAGAGAGAGAGAGAGAGAGAGATTTGCTATCTGGACCATCGAAAGCAGAGTCTGCAAGAGCATTTGGACACTGATGAATGGGGTCTTTAGTATCGTCATGGCTGATTTGCGACGATGCCACCGGGCCCTGTTTACAGCTCTTTTATAAGATCGTGGTAAAATCAGTGTCCACTGTGCGCCAGATAGTCATTTTTTTGTAAAGAGACTAAAAAAAAAAAAATGGTCATGTAGATTACCTGCTTTACTACCTCAACAATTGTAAACTAAAATTCACATAACGTTCCATGGTAGCACCGAAAGCAAGTTAGGGAGTGTACATTAATGAACGTAAACCTTTTTCTCTTCACACATGCACATACTCTTAGGTTTCAATCTGCATGTTTTCATAATTTGCTGTACGTCTTTCCGTTCACAGGAAACCACCAGAAAAAAAAAAAAAATGATAAGAAACAAGACTGGGAAACACCCACCGTGTCATGTAACGAATGACCGTCACACAAACTATTTTGTATGATAAATCCAGGTCAACTATATTTTGCACTTATATTTCTGACCGGTTAGCTGAAAACGTACTGA
>JADBJO010022920.1:15000-27231 GCA_016801955.1 Conus betulinus
CCAATTTGTCACATGCATGCTTCCCTCATAGATTTGTCGGAGGGTTAGCAGGGAAAAATGAAGAAGAAGAAAAGAAGACGAGAAAGAAGAAGAAGAAGACGAAGAGAAGAAAGAGGGAAGAAAGAAGAAGAAGAAAAGAGAAGAAGAGGAAGAAGAAGAAGAAGGAAGGAGAGAAGAGAGAGAGAAGAGAGGGAGAGAGAGTCCGGAGAGACCCGAGAGCGAGAGAGAGAGACCGAGATGAGAGGAGAGAGAGAGATTTATAATTGAGTAACTAAACCTACGTGTTTTTATGTGACATAGACAGACTGAGAGAGACGTCTGAATCAATGGACTGAGAAGAAGAGGAGAGAGAGAGAGAGAGGGAGTGAGAGAGAGAGAGAGCGAGAGAGAGAGAGAGAGAGAGAGAGGGAGAAAGTAATCGTGGTGGTGTGGGCGGAAGGCTGGGGAAGGAAGGAGGAGGGGGGGTTTGTACACACTTGTGTTCTCCATCGGAAGCGCAAGCCCAAGACCATTCTTCCATAGATGACATTACTGTGTGCCCAGCCTGAGCTGTCCATCTTGGTTAAGTAGCAGCGTCGCCACACGCAGCGGTGAAATATTCCAACATGGCTGTGGGACTGGATTAGCAAACGATTCACAACCAGTCACTTCCCAAGGGTCAGGGAGATCAAACGGATTAAATAGGAATGACACCTTGGATGCTCAGTCTTCATATCTTCCATCTTTTTCTGTCTGCTTTGTCCCTTCCTTTTGTCCTCTTTTCTATGCTGGTCTGTCTGTCTGTCTGTCTGTCTGTCTCTCTCCCATCTCCTCTCTCTCCTCGCTCCTCTCTCTCTCTTCTCTCCTCTCTCTCCCTCTCACCCACCCATCAACAACCTCTCCTCGCTCTCTCTCCTCTCTACAACTGTTGTCTTTATCAAATAACTGTTGTTGTATCTCTCTCCTCTCTCTCTCTCCCTCTCTCACTCTCCCCTCCCTCTCCTCCCCTCACAGCCTCGCGGTCCTCCCCTCCTCCCTCTCCCTCCGCCCTCTCCTCCCTCATCCATCTCGACTTGTCTCCTCATACCCTCTTCCCTCCTCCCTCTCAACTCTCTCCTCTATCTTCCCTCTCTCCTCTCTCCTCTCGTCTCAGTTACCCTTCCTTCACTCACATCCCATCCTCGCGCCCTGCTCCTCATCTCCTCTTCCCCCCTCCTCCTACTCCCACCTTCTGCCTTCGCTCCTCCCCGTCATCCTCTCTCTCCCTCCTCCACGCGCATCTCCTCCCCTCCTCCCTCTCCTCCTCCTCCCACCTCCCCACCACTCTCTCCTCTCTAATCCTCTCCCTGCCCACCCCCTCCTCTCTCTTCTCTTCTCCCTCTCCGCCTCCTCTCCTCTCCCTCTTCTCTCTTCGCCTCCTCCCTCATCTCTCTCCTGCCTCTCCCTCCTCCCCTCCTTCCTCTCTCACCTCCTCCCTCTCCACCTCTCCCCTCTCTCCTCGTCAGGCTCCCTCCTTTCCTTCTCATCTCCACTCTCCATCTCTCACTCCCTACTCTCCTCCCCCTCCTCTCCTGCCCCTCCTACGACTCCCCTCTCTCCTCCTCTCCATCTCCCTTTCCATTCTCACTCCGTTGCCCTCATTCCTCCCCTCTCTTCCCGTCCCTTCCCTCTCCTTATAACTGTTTCCTTAAATGGAGAATAACTGTTATTGTATCCATCTCCTCTCCCTCTCCTCTCTCTGCCTCTCTCTCTGTCTCTTCTCTGCTCTCTCTCTGTCTCTGTCTCTGGCTCTGTCCTCTGTCTCTCCTCCCCCTCCACTCTCTCTCCTCCTGTCCTCTCCTCCTCTCGCTCTCTTCCTCCTCCCACGACCCTCTCCTCTCTCTTCCCTCTCTCCCTCCTCCCCCTCGTCTCCTCCCCCCCCTTCTCTCCTCTCTCTCCTGTCTCCTCTTCCCTCGCTTGGTCTCTCTCCCTCCCATACTCTCCTCTCTCTCCCCTCTCTCTCTCTCTCTCTCTCCCCTCCTCTCCTCTCTCTCCCCTCTCGCTCTCCCTCCTCCCTCGCCCTCTCTCTCTCTGCTACTCCCTTCCCACCCTCCCTCCCTCCTTTCACTCTCCTCTCTCTCCCCCACCTCCTCGCCGTCCCTCTCGCCTCTTCTCCTCTCCCCTCTCTCCCCCTTCTCCCCTCCTCTCCGCTCCCCTCTACTCTCCCTCTCCTCGTCTTCCTCCGCCCTCCCTCTCCCCTCCTCTCCCCTCTCCCCCCTCATCCCGCTCCACCTTTCGTCCTCCTCTCTCCTCCTCCTCACCCCTCCCCCTCCCCTCCCCTCCACTCCTCCTCTCTCGCTACCCACTGCTCTCTGGGCCTCCCTCCCCCCTTCCTCCCTCCTCCCGTGGTCCCTCCTCTGTAATATATGGAATGTTGCACGTTAATATGAGATCAAAGAAAATCACAACACAAAATACGTGCGTATGGTAGAGAAATGAGGGTGTGGATCTGTAACCTATTTGTGCTTCAAAAGTGTACGTGGCAGCATTTTCTTTTCTTGCTGCTAGGAGCGATTTTGCTCTCAAATTCCAAGAATCAAAATGGTAGTCGGCTTTAGTAGTTTCATCGTAGGCTTATGGAGAACAACGCAGCAATGTAAGCTATATTTAATCGTCAGATTACATAAACAGCGTGTTTTATTTAATTTTCATTTCAGGCAATGTGTTTTAAACGATAACAAGAAAAGTCGTAAACACCAAACGAAATCATACTTTTTTTTTAAATTGTGCTCTTAAGTATCTGATTTAAACTATATTTGAGTATATGGTTCTATCACACTATCGTATAAAGCAGAGTGTGTTTGGTGGCAATGTGTCACTTCTGTCCAAGTGATAATGCCAGTCCGGTTATCCTCAGTCATGTACTTTGTTTGTAGCCAGTTCACAAACCGGAGATACTTTTAGCTTTGGATTCTCTCTTGAGGGCACATAAGACCGTATGGCGAAAGCTTGGCTGTGTCTGGAGTGGCACTGTCTTCATCTGTCCATGGGCAGGGTGGTTGGGTCTGTGGGGTGTGCTCGACAGCTGGAGGGTGGTGTTTTTCGCCGGTGGGCTCTGCAGCCATGACATACGGATGGTACACCCATGGGGATGCTACTTTAAGGCTGTTAAGAGTTGCATCCTGTAGTTTGATTTACCTCTGTTCAGGAGCAGTTATGTCCCCTGATATCTTACTGGAGTGTCCTGCGCGTGCCTGTACCCATCGTCAACACAACGCAGGCCTCCAAGGGGGGTACAGGACTGCTCAAAAGGCAGGTGAAGACAGTGCTTCTCTGGGTCCTCCCCAGCACCTTCGGGGGTGTTTCTTTTTCCCTCCGCGGATGTCCAAAACATGAACAGAACTGTATAAATGCAAGAATCGACCAACATTTGTAGCTGACATATTTTTGTCAACATGGTTCAAATATGGCAGTATCTATAAGTCTCGAAATGTTGATGATTAGCGTCCATTCTGGTTGTTTTCAACCATGTTCCTTTTTCTTTTTTCCTCTTAAGAAAAACAAATGGAAGCCTTCCGAATTTTCAACAAAATGAATCATTCGGTTCTTGGGTGTCTAAGTTTGAGAATCTTTACATAGCATACAAATGCACACAATTAACTGGAGAGAGAGAGAGAGAGAGAGAGAGAGAGAGAGAGAGAGAGAGAGAGAGAGAGAGAGAGAGAGAGCGTTTAACGATTCGATAAGTCGAATGGAACCCTTGTAATCCTACTCCATCTTACCTTAATAAAACAAGAGCCAGTTTTGCTTTGGCATATCATCTACTAGTTGCATATTTTCTTTTGGATTTTATTCAGAGCATACCATGTTATCTGCTGGTTGTGTTTTATACACACACACACACACACACACACACACACACACACACACACACACACACACACACACACACACAAAGAACTTGGGTTTAGCGCTATATAATAATTACTGATGGTTGTTTAGCTGAGGGCTAAGATAAATCAAGAAAAGAAGTATTACCTTTGTTCTTTTTTTCATTTCAACTTTTGGATCACCGTCATGAGGCACAACAGAACATTCTGTCATCCTGTCCTCGTTTTAAGTTCCCACGAATTTACGTAGTGCACATGTTGCGGCACTACATTCTTGATCAATCCGTCTCCATTAAGATTTCTTTTTCACTGGCATGATATCCTCAAAAAATCAGCTTGTTCTTTAACGGTTGCAATAAACAAAGAGAAACCTATTAAACGTTCACTTGATGCAGATCTTCAGCAGACTTCAAGTTTTCTTTACAACTTCCGATGCATTTATGCGAAAAAAAAAGAAAATTATAAACGGTTGACTTCATGATTAGTTTAAGCAATAATCATCAGTAAAGACACTATGTTGTACATTAAGAGCAAAACTGGGTGTGAATGGTCAGTCCGTATCTCTATGCACACCACAAGTTGCAAGTGACCAGGATCATAATTTTCTGTTTCTTGAAAGGAAATACGTTTATATAGCCTAGTACATGTAATTACAGAACAAAAAAAAAAAAAAAAAAAAAACTAGCAAACAGCAAAACAAACAAATAAACAAAAACGGCCACAACTTTCATACGTTCTGAAAAGCAATCACTCACATTGTCCGCTACATCAGAGATACACGCCAAAACGACTTTGCAGGGTCGCTAGTTTAGATCCACGGGGCCTAATACAGTGCACGTTCTAAGTAGTGTGTCTACATTAAAAGCATACCTGGAGAAAATCCGTAATATCTGCTGCTACCCTGTTTGACATGAACTGTGTTTAGTTCAAGCTGGCATGAACTCCTTGCTTAGATGTTTGAAGTTCTAGCATTTATGTGACCAAAGTATGAAATTTAGTATCATCGAAAATCAACACGCATCGTCAAATGAATCTTCTTCATGGTGGTTATTGCTATCAAAGCAAGTCATGGGGTACACAAAGTCCATTTTCCGGAGGTGCACACGCACATACAAGTAAGACATTCTTGCTTAAAAATTAACAAATGCACGAAAAAAAACAAACAAGTAAACAAAAAATGCATATATATACCAAATATCGCATACAGATCGTCAAAATCCACGTGGAACACAAACAGAAAAAAGGGCATTTCCGAACTATACAAACTAGTCCTCCAGAAAACTGCCCCTGTCTTGTTAGCCCTTCTGTCAACTCACCTATAACCAAAGATGATAAACCTTGCCTGATTCTTACTCATACCTGACTATACAGACATTTCATACAACGATGCATTCAAATTTGTTTCCGTCGAGGTCCGATCGTCCTTCTTTGTCTTTGAATTTCCAGTCGTCAAAACATGCGTATTTGAAAGGAAGGTCACGAACCGGACCAGCGATGGCAACAATTAAGACATAATGTATCCCCGTACCGAAAGAGGGGAAGAGGGCTGGAGAGGAGGATGATATGAGTGGGAGTGGTGGGAGAAAGGGGCAGCACAACAGCTTCATAAGCAAGCAAATGGTCTGAAGGCACGGAGATGGCATCGCTTTATATCCCACTTGAGCTTCCATGATGTGATCGATGTGTCCGGGTACGAGGGCGAACAAGAAAAAGAAGGCGTGGGTAACATAGGATATAATGCAATAATTCATATGGGGAACATGAAATGTAATGTAATAACCATAGTTCATATCATTGGAAACGTAACACATAAAGTAGAGTATAACATGCGGAAAAGGAACTAAATAAATGAGAGGTTGGGAAAAGAATGCACACACACACACACACACACACACACACACACACACACACACACACACACACACACACACACAAAAGCGTAACTAAGTATTAATAATTGAGTTCTAAGTTCAATGCTTTGGCAATGAAGTTTGCAAGACCAAACGTATGTTTGGGGTTTGCCAAAAGCAATGACATTTTGAAAACCGTAGGGTTGACAAAAAATTTCTTGGGCAAAAATTGCTCTCGTAGTGCTTGATATTTGGGGCATTTAAGGAGAAAATGATACTCACATTCGAATGTGTTGGGGACAAAAGGGACAGGAATGATCCGTTATGGCCTTTGAAAAGCGAAAACGGGGGGGTTTCAGACATGACTATACTAACCTAAATCTAATTATTGGTTTACGTAGATCTATATTTTTCATTTCAGATAGATATGGAGAGAGACTATGGAATGATTTGAATGAGGAAAAAAATTCAAATCGCTGTTTAGACTGAATTTGACTATTCCATCCTTGACGAAAACAATCAATTAATCTTTGTTTAAATTCCCGTAAGAAAATTCTATCATTTCCGACCCCTTTGTTTTCCCATACAAAGCCAAATCCATGATAATATAATAAAACAAACGGAAGAAACCCAATTTTTTTTGTTTCTACAATGCAAAATTAAAAAGTGTCTGATAAGCTTTATAAGGAAGACGATCTTCGTGCATTTTCAAAAGTTTAAGCCAATATTTGATACACCTGGTTCTAGTTATTATATCTAAAGGATATCTGCCTGTTTCGCCATATACTAACGCACTAGGTGTTTGTACACTGACATTAAGAAATCTTTTAATTGCAAATAAGTGTTTTTTTCTATTGTGCTGTGATCAGCTACAAGGCCCAAACTTCACATCCGTAAGTGAGCATGGGTTGAATTTGGCTATCAAACAGCTTAAAAAATAAACGAGGACAATGGTTACCAAGTTTCCATAAGATTTTTAGAATGCATAGAACAGACCTTTTTGCTCGTGATGCCATGTCATCAAGCGCGTAAGAAAACGTTAACCCAGTTGAGAAAATAATTCCTAAGTATTTATACTGGTTAACAACTTCTATTTTATCACAGCCATAAAACCATTTTTCACGGGATGCAAAATATCCCCCCTTCCTGAACACTACAATTTTAGATTTCTCTAGGTTGACAGTAAGCCTAAGTTTATCTGCTGTGTTCTTTAAAATATTGAGCTGTTGTTGGAGTCCAATAATTGTATACGACAGCAGAATGATATCATCAGCGAATAACATTAGAATTTCTATTAAATCAGGTGGTAACCTAATGCCATGTTTGCCCTTTGAAATTATTTCATTTGTCAGTTCATTTATAAATAAAGAAATAAAAACTGGGCTGCATACATCTCCTTGTTTTAAGCCTTGTGGAGAAAAAGGTATCAGTAAGGTCATTTTTACAGCGTACTCTTGCTTTAACAATGGAATACATACTTTTTAATGCCTTAAACATTTTCCCATTAACTCCGTTTTTTCTTAGTATCTCCCAAAGTAAATTTCTGTCAACAAGATCAAATGCCTTTTTAAAATCAATGAATGCAATATACAATTTCTGGCTATTACATACATAATTTTTTTTTAACTAAAACAAAGAGAGTAAGATATGGTCTACTGTACTGTATTTCTTTCTAAAACCAGCCTGCATTTCACCAATTATATTATTATTTTCTACCCATATAGTTAAACGTTTTATTTAAGACGTAACTATATACTTACCTAATATTTAAAAGTGAAATGCCCCGATAGTTATCTGGAAGGTTAATATCACCTTTTTTATGTATTGGTTGTATCAGAGTTTCTGACCAATCGCTAGGGAACAGTCCTAAGTCAAACAGTTTTAAAAAAAATACAGAAAAGAAAAGGAATAATTTAGTATCAGCATATTTAAAGAATTCACTACATAGCCCATCTGGTCCAGCAGCTTTATTATTCTTTAATGCCCTCAATGCATCCCTAACTTCACTTTCGGAAATTTCTGTTTCGAGAATAAAGATATCATAATCTTGGCCCCCTATATCTGAATATTCAGTGCTTTCATCAAAGTTGTCTAAATCTTGCACGGCAGAGTCAAAGTTAAATACTTTACTAAAATGTTGGAACCACTGTTCATTTGTTATATCATTGATAATTGGAGTAGCTTTAGATACTCTTTTTATAGTTTGCCAAAATAGTTTTGGGTCTCTGTTACTATCCTCTAATGTTTTTATTAAACACTTTCTATGAACTTGTTGTTTCTCCTTTAATAGATGTTTATAGTCTCTAAGAAGATTACAATATATCACTCTGAGATCCTCTTTTATCCCTGCTTTGTTACACTGTTTAAATTGTCGTAATGCAAATCTGGCTTCCTGTCTTTTTTCCCAGCAATCTGAATCAAACCAAGGTTTCTTACTATCATTGCCACTAGTAATTGTTTTTAGCATACATTGACCTGCTTTGTATAAGGCTGCATTGAATTTACCCAACGCCAGATTGATATCTATATCAATTTGATTTAAAGCATCCATAAAAAGTAGCTGTACATCCTGAGAACATAATTGTGCAATATATTCTGGTTCTTTATCTTTAGTCCATACAAATTTATTTACTTTGTATGTTTTCTTTAAATTCTTTTCATTAGGGCAATGTTTAGCAAGCTGTAGCTCAAAATGAACAGGCATATGTTTAGACTCGATTCTGGACAATACTTTAAGCTTTACACCCACCCAGATGAACAATGGAGCTTGACATTAAGAAATAATCGATCACACTAGACCCGTTGGGTGCTATATATGTGTAACTGCCATTTTCGTCGCCCGCAAGAAAGCCGTTAACAATTACGATGTAAATTGTTCACACACTTCAAGAAGGCATTTTCCAAAATCATTAACAGTTTTGTCTTCGGATATACGTGTAAACAGAGATGTAACATCAGAATCATCTTTCAAATCCTCAAGTATTCCACCGTTAGGTAAACAAAGTTCTTTAACATTCCTACTGCCAGTTCTTGCATTGAAGTCTCCAAATATTAACAAAGGAAGGTCTCCATAGTCTTCTGTGAGGTCAAGTATGCACTGTTCTAAAAGATATACACCATTTTTCTATTTCTGTTTCACAATAATACTGACTGTGAAGTGGGGGTAAGTACATTCCTAACAGAAAACAATCCATTGAACCCAATTAAATCTTTAGACATTTTGAGAATTAAACAACTGTCCAACTCTGTAGGGATATACTTTATGAAATGTACAAATTGTTTCCTAACTAACATTACAATCCCTCCAGACAGACGAGCTGTAACTATGTTCGATAATTTTACACCTGGGGATACAAAAACCTTGTAATTTGGAAAAAGACTGTCTGGAAAATCAACTGAGAATGTTTCTGTCAATAAAATAAAATCATATGACTGGAGAAATGATCTAATCTCTGGGTCATAGATTTTTGACAGTCCCTCTATATTATAATTCAAGAAAGAGAGACTATTTAAATCTTTGGAATTATTTACAGGACAATGAACATGGGCAAGGCCAAACCCCTAGGTATTTGTATCTGAGGTGTGAGTTGTGCGTTTAGTTGTGCTCTTCCACCTGTGATTGTGAAAGCTTCTGTGAGGTGAGTCTGTCTACCTTTAGTCCTGCTTCGTGTGGGGGCCATATCGAGGGGTGTGGTCCTCCTCATCCTCCAAAAATATGGAGGTGTTTTGAGGGACTGGACTAGATTGTGTAGAGGGCTTATTGACAGGTGATTGGCTTTCAATGTCATCATGAAATACGGCATTAGTTTCTTGTGAATGGTTCCTTGTTGCAGTTTCTATTTCAGGTTGCAATTTATCTATAAAATGGCTGATGTTCTGCTCTTGTCTTTGGTCTCAGTGTTTGATAGTCCTGAGTGTTGTCCATGGTAAGGGGAGTTGTTACATTGGTCATGCTCTGATTTTGGGAATGATCAGGCTGGAGATTTGGTCTACGTGTTCTGTGTTTAGACACAGAGGTTCCCCGATTCATCAATACACGACCGCCTCCCCGCCTCATCAACAGCAGACCATGGATCCGCCAGCTGCTTGACACGTGTTTGGCTTAAGTCCAGTCCTTTTTCCGCTGTGGGTGGAGTGGCTAGAGATTTACTGGCTGGTGTTCTGAAGGCAGAGGGGGGTGCAGATGATTGAGTCACTTCAGGAGGAACTGTTCTTGCAGATGTACTATGGACAGGCTGCGTTGGAGATAGGGGTCCATCATCAAGACATAAAGTGTTGTGTATGGCATACGATGATGCAGGCAGTGTAATTGAGATATCATCACTAGGAGACTGACACACTCCACTAGTGTCAATCCCTGTGGCATATGTTGTCTGAGCATCTTTCTCGGACTTCTCCCTGTTGAAAGGGGGAGAATCGGTGTCCTAGCTTGGAAATCAACATCCTGGTGAGAGCTGAGGCTTGGAGGAGACACTCTACCATCCTGCGCTGAGGGGGACACCAGTCTGGCTCCCCACTTGTCAACAACTGTCCCCCTCCCAAGATGGAGGGTGCGTTGGGGCATGGAAGGATTCGCTGGCTGTCCATTCATCTTTTTTACAGGAGTGTGGTAGGACCGTGTCTTCCTTTTTTGAGTTTTCCTTTTAATTTTAATTTCTGTACCTGGCTGGTCCCCAAGATTTCCGGGGTACTCATATTTTTTGAGTTGAGGAAAGGTATCCAAGCTTGCGAACCAGGGTAATTCACTGGCATCCTGAGGGTTTGGTATCTTTTTAGCTGCGGTATCTTTGGGACTCGGGTGGATGCCTTGATCATCATTTACATTTCTGTTAGGTACATCCTTGGAATATTCAGCATGTTGATCAGGGTATCCTCTTGAAGAAGCATTTGTTTGTCTGTTTCTGTAGGAAAGACGACCATTCCAGAAGTATGCAGACCTCCCAGCATTCCTTTCCTCCCTGAGGATCTGGTTTTGACGGGTAGTCAGAGATCTGAGGCAACACGGATATGGAGTTCGGAGGACAAGTGTCGCCTACAGTCTTGTGATTCAAGATTTGTACTTTATCTCTCCAGTGGCTGAAAGTAACGATTATTGGGCGGATGAAATGCGAATTTTTACTCTTTTGTCCCACACGATGTGCCCGTTCTATATCTTGGGAAGTCCACTGCTTAGCAGGAAAGAATCTGATCAGCAGCTGGACAATCTTTACGGGTGCAGTCAGTATCACTCTCTTGTAGACCTTCATAGACATTGAAAAATCTCAAGTTGTTCCTACGTGAAAAGGACTCTAGCCTATCTAAATGATCCTCCATTTCGTGGCAGACTTTGACAAAGAGATCCTTCCACACTGAAACAATTTTTACACTGTTCTTCCAGAATGTAACACTTGGTAGCGAAGACACCAACGTCATGTCTGAGTCGCTCATTGTCTTTCACCAGGTTTTCAAAGCTTTGCTTTAATGTACTTTCATGGTCAATGTATGGGGATAACCCGCCATGCTAAACATTCTCTGCTGCAAAGACTCATACGTTGTATTGTTGTCGAATCTACGAATATCACTTGGGTCTCTGGGAGATGAATGTTCCTGATAATATGGTCCTGGTTCAGAGTAATGACTTTGATCGTAATATTTTCTTGTAAAGTTGGGATTTCCATAATTAGTATGTTGTGTATGTTGCGTTGGACCAGGGTTCGCCTCTACATCCCCACAAGACAGAAGGAACCAGCTTAGTAAAATAAAGGATGTTTTGAGAAAAAAGAGGTATACGGCGAGCCAAGAGCAATGGAACATGATAATAATTATGTTCTTTCTTTTCTTCCACCTCGTCATAAATTCGAAACGTACTGCTACTGCCCACATGAGAAAAACAGTCTGTTCAGATGTGTAGTTATTGAATTTTCTGAAGGGCACAACGATGAGCATGAATCCATTCTAGACCGTTGTGCGTTTATCACATTAGAGAAATGGTAAGAATTGAGGCGTGTTATCACAATATATGGGGAGAAGTACAACATAGTTGGCAAGGAAGGACCTATAGTCTTGGAGGGCGCCGTCACATACGTAGGGGTATACGTCATCGTAGATGGAGAGAGATGAAGGGACGCCATCGCAGATGGAAAGGAATGCACCATCATTGATGGAGAGGGGCACACCATCACAGATGGAGAGAGGTACGCCGTCACTGATGCGGAAAGGCGCGCCGCCACAGGCGAACCGGGGAACGTCATCGCAGATGAAGGGTGGCAAACCGTTGCAGAAGAAGGGGGGTGTACCATCACTGATGTATAATGACATGCCATTGTGGATAAGGAGATGCATGCCATCATAGATGAAGAAGAACACGCCATAGTAGATGAAGAGGGGCATGTCATCATTAATCTGGAGGAGCACGTCATCAGAGATGAAGAGGGGCATATCATCACATATGAAGAAGGGCACGCCATTGCAAATGAAGAGGGATATGCCAACATTGATGCAGAATGGCATGTCATCAGAAGTGAAGAGGGGCACACCATCGAATTTAGTAGGAC
>JADBJO010022921.1:0-15000 GCA_016801955.1 Conus betulinus
CATTTGTCCCAAACAAGGTGTCAGAACAAAGGCAATTCTATTTTCAAGGGATGATTGAATTTGTGATTGATGACATATGACTTTGAACTTGTTTACATAACTAAGGGTTAGCATTACTTTAATATAAAAGTAAGCTGATTCTTCGCAGTGCATTTGCTGATGGGCAATACGAAGATTTATAGGGTATGCAATACAAAGATTCTAGGGTAAGCATGTGTACATTTCACACTTTTTCCATCTTAAGATTTAGTAAATTCATTTTGAAAAAATTGCAGCTTGGTCTTGGATCAGCTCATTCATCATCACAGCATGCAGAAAAATAGCTTCACTCTTACATCATCATATGCAGACCCTTGTTTGATAGTGGCTCATTCATATTCATGTCCTGTGTTTGAGGATGGATTTTTTTTTTTTCACTTTTCTCTTTCTGATTTCCAGAAGATTGGTTACTCTCTGCCAAAAGATTTGCATTCAGTGTCTGCAGTATTTCCCACACTTTGTTAGAGTAGTTTGGTAAGTTTATGAAGACTTACATCAGTGAGTAAAATGAAGAAAACCACATTTTGTCATGACTGCATTGTATGCCTGGCTCTGCTTATGGACTTGTTGACTAGAGAGAAAGACGAAAAAGAAATCAAGGGAGTTTCAGTCATCTGCTCTTCCATCAACAGGAGTTCTCTTAAATGGACGAATAACAGTTGATTATCAGTTGTTAGCTTCAGTTTTTGAACCATATCTTTTGGATAAGATTGTGTATGATATATGTTGTCCTCAAGACATGCATTTGGTCTGAATCCAGATGTATAAGTTTGGTGCAAACATTTTATATTCTCTATTAAACTAAATACTGCTTGCACTGTTTGTCAGAGGAGGAGTCCTTGTTAAAACAAATCCATTGCACAGTTAAGCCAATGAGGCACATTGTGCCAGACTCTGAAGCACTTGCAATGTTTATATTTCCTTTTTTTTTCTTTGGATATGGCCCCTCATGGTCAGCAGGGCTATAAACAACATGGACTCAATTGAATTGAGTATTGATGTGTAAACTCAGTGTTACATGACATCCCATTTTTCTGTAGTCTGCTGACCTTTTCACTCCCAAATCCTTATGCCTCACCAATGGCGTAGGAGCACATAGAGTTCACAAGTCATGTATGTTTCTAATGGCATCAAGGTAATTTGTTAATTCTGTATATATTCCATAGCAGAATATTCTTTTCCTCATAGTTGCAGGGAAATTTCTTTCATTATTACTACCTGGACTGGACCTTAATCCTGAACTCTGACCTTTGTGTTTGATGTGACACAGGCTGTTTGTGTTTCTCAGTAATGAGCAGTGATTCTGCCTTGTGTTCAGATTGTTGGCCCATGCCACGAGAGACCATATAGTGCGGGTGGCCAACGAAGCGGAGTTCATTCTGAATCGCATGCGGGCTGAGGATGTGCAGAAACATGCTGACTTTGAGGTATGTGCAAGTACCCCCCCCTGTCTCTCTCTCTGTCTCTCTTTTGTTCCTTGTAGTTCTTCATAATGCCAACCTTTTATGTGCATAATTTCGTTTTTGCTATTACATGATGTTGGTTGATTGCTTTGTACGTCAGATTTGTCCCAGTGTGTGTGTGTGTGTGTGTGTGTGTGTGTGTGTGTGTCCTTAATTTCGTTTTTGTTGTTTCTTGATGTTGGTTAATTGCTTTGTATGTCAGATTTGTCCGTGTGTGTGTGTGTGTGTGTGTGTGTGTGTGTGTGTGTGCATACTTGGGGGTGTATGTGAAAGTATTCATGTATGCAAGCTTGTCATGTAGGTGTGTGCGTGTGTGCAGCTGCATGTGCAGGCGTGTATGCATGTATATGCAGGTGCTTTCAGTCATGCATGCATAAGGCATATAATGTGAGTGTATGTGACCTCTCTGTATGTGTGTGTAGATGTGTGAGTCTGTGTAAGCATTGATAGGAGGGATGGAGGTCTACAGATATGAAGACTTGCATGTGTGTGTATGTGCAGAGAAGTGTGTGTGTGTAGCTGTGCATTTAAAAAAAAAAAAAAAAATCTTGCATTCACATTGGAATCTGTTTTCAGTGCCCCATCCTAGCAAACATGATGGTTGAACTGTAGGATCATTGTTGTTATCGTTGCTGTGTTTGCAGTCTCTGTCAGCCCAGCTGATGTTGGAACGCCGTGAGGAAGAGAAGCTTTGCGATCACCTGATCAAGTCGGCCAAGCGTCGGGACCACACTGTGGCCTACAAGTTGAAGGAGAAGGTCATCAACATCCTCACCAACAAGCATGGAGCCTGGGGCCAAGGAGCAAGAGAGGTCAGCGGGCTAATTCTGTCTGTCAGTTTGAAGTCCTTGATTGGAAGTTGAGTGTGGTACATGTAGCTCGTATGCCCTTTCATTATCATGGTTTGGATTTCCTTTCTTTTTCATTCTTCTTACTTGTTTTCTTTGCCCCTCCTCTCCTCAGCTTTTAGCCTCACCAAACCAATCCCTATTCCTTGTTTCTTTCTTTTTTTGTTGCTGCTTTTGTTCGTTTCTTCCTTTTTTTTTTCCCTTAAAACATTTTTTTTTCCATTCTTCCGAAACCCATTCTGTCCTATGTCTCTTCTCTCCGTTCATTCTTCAATTCTTTGGTGTCCCTTTCTGCTAAGTGAGACCTGACTATATGCATGTGCGTATGTACACATTCTTCGTTTAATGCCAGATAGGATGATTTAGTTCTTTTACTTTCCTATCGAGTTTATTATTACTGTGTTTGGTTTACTACAGTGTATATCTTTGTAGCTTAAAAAAAAATGTTTTCAGTCACTTGTTTACCAGAATTGTTTTTTCCCAGTGCTGCTGGTGACTTCTGGAAGCTGGACGTGTGGGAAGATGATTCCAGACGCCGCAGACGACTGGTGCGAAATCCCCTCGGATCTACCCATCCCCAGGCCACCCTGAAAGCTGCCATTGAGCACGGTAAGACTGGGATTTGTCCATGGCATAGTGGGTTATGGCTGAATTGAAGGCAAGGTTTGGTAATGATTTAGTGTTTTGCTATGTGCATCCTCTGTCATATATTTCTAGCACAGCTTTTTACAAATGAATGCCGATGGAATGCTCTGGTCACCAAAGCTAACTGATGCTTGTTTTTTTTTTTTAAATCTAAAGATACATTTTCATGCTATATATGAATTAAGCAAACAAACAAAGCAACAAAATGATACTGACATCTTCAGAATAAGATTTTAAAAGAATCGGTGTTAGTTCCACCACAGATAACAAACAGATTACAGGACAAAACACAATGCACTGTGACCTATTGGGTCTTCTACTAGGTAAAAGCAAACAACATTTAGGACAATGAAAATGAAGAACAAAAAAAAAAAAACACCTACCTTCTCATATTAGTCACAAAATGGCTGTTGGATGAAAACGAGGCTGTTAAGGAGGATCATGGGAGTTGAAATGGTAATGATGACCATGATAATAGTGGTAACAATGGCAAGAATAGTGATCATAGTAGCCATGATGAAAACGTAAATAATAAGAGGAGGGAAACTAGTAATTCTTTTTTTTTTTTTTTTTTTTTTTTTGAAGTGTTGATAGTGGCTAAACACTGAAAGGGAGAAAGACAAAGGGTGGTGGAGTATGGTGAAACAGCAGGGTTTTGTTTGTTTGTTTTGTAATTATTGTTAAATATTGAATAAAGTTGAATTGGTAATGTGTTTTTTTTTATATATATAAGGACTATATGTGGGTCATGGAGCTTGTTTTTCTTTTTTTGATAATGTTTATGAACAGACTGTTATGTTTGGACAGGGTGCTGGTGTGTACAAATGTGTATGAAGTGCCATGTAAATGCCCCACCCCTCTGAAATGCAAAATTTGCAGAAAAGTTGGGAAGGGTATTTGCCAGGTACTGTACTGTTGTTTAAAAAGCCGAGTTTCCAGAGCTTGTCCGATGAGTAACTGCCCATTCTAGGGACTGTAGTATGTAACCCACTCACCCCACACTCCATCTGTCCCTAAGAAGTGTGAGAAAGTTTGAGAAATTTCAGGTTTTATAAATACTAGCATAGCAACAAAAGAACAAACAGTCTGGTGCTGGACTCATTCAGAAACTGTCAAAACTGAAAGTTGGCAGTAAAATGCCCTAGATTTTTTTAATGATATGTTTTGCGATCGGGGATGAGCATTCACATGGTCATGCGCACTACCTGTTTCATAAAGTTCACCTTGATTTAGTGATTGGGTGTTTACATGATACATGGTACTTTATGTGTGTGTGTGTGTGTGTGTGTTAAAGAGAGAGACTAAACAAGAGATAACTGGTACCATTGTCACACCTGTTACTGGTGTCTGTGTACAGGTGCCACAGAAGATGCCATCAACCAGGCGCGCGAAGCATTCCATGCCCACCTGACCAACATGCGGAAGGTGCAGAAAGAAATCACAGACTACACAGACGAAGAGCTCATGATGGAGGAGAAGGACTTTGAACCTGAATTCTCAGGTAAGGTGGCAGATTAGTTTGACAATGATGACGCTGTGGCACCTTTTTACTTTTCTCTCTGACCATACCTGTTTACACTGTTCTAACTCAGACTATTATTATGACTTTTTTTTTTTTTTTTTTTTGGTGCTGCTTCATCTTCCATGACCTGTGGATAACATGACTGCCTTGCTGTTCATTCTATCTTCCCAATGCACATCCACACGCAGGTGAATCATGTTGCAGTTCAAACACTGATACTTCGCAGCCTGTCAGGGAGCAGTCATGTACTCTTGTCCTTATGAGGCACCTGCTGTCAGGTGGGGTTCAGTGGTGGTGTGGTGGTGCCTGCTGTGATCCAACATTGCACAGGACGCCATCAGCATGTGAAACTTTGTTCTGTCTGTAGACTTCATATTGTGTCAGTTTGCGCAGGATTAAACGAAGAGACTGAACATTGTAGTCTAGCATTTTACTTTCAGCTCAGCCTGTTTGTCAAGGGAGGGAATCAGGGTTTTCTCACTAAGTTATTCTCCAGAAGGTAATGGAATGTGATTTGATGCCAGTACAAGTAATTTATAGAGGGGTGCGTTACGTTTTAGCAATTATGAGCTGATCATGGTTGAAGAAGAGGCGGGAAGGAGAGGAAGGGGGAGGAAAGAGGAAGACGGCAGGGAGATGAAGTGTAAGAGAGGGTGAAGAAGGAGATGGGGGCTCAGATGGGGAACAAAGGGGAATGATGGTCATAGGAGGGGGAAGAATATTATTTTTCAAAAAATGGATGGAAAGGATTGGTAATTTATGTTTAGCTTAGTCGTATCAAATGTTCATTGAATAATCAGACTTGAAGTACCAACGAAGAATGAGCACTTTTCATTTTTAGTGTCAGGTTACTATGGTGATCATCTGCTTTGGATATTGAAATGTTCGTCAGTTCAGTTCTTGTATCATTTGTGAAACTGTGTGATCCATGTGTACTCGTGGAAGAAAACATGGCCCAGTTGTTTCCCTTTGACCAGTCAGTTCAGTAGCACTGTGGAAGCTGTCATGGAGGACATTATCCGCCTTTGACTTTCCTTGTATACTGGATCGTAGGTAGAAAGCAGCTATATGGAGAGCTTGACAGCAGGTCTTCAGAGAACCCCCCCCCCCCCCCCACTTCCCCCTCAGGCAAGTATTTCAGCTCAGAACTTTAAGGGGGACGGGGCTGCTAAAGGGGGACGGGGCTGCATCTAAGTCATGACTCTAGCCCTTCTGCTGCAGATTTTTTTCTGGTGCTGCAGTGATCCAAACCAGCAACTTCTGGATTGAAAGGCGTTTCAAGGTGTTGCCTTCTTAGACAGGTGTCTCACCCACATGGCTTGGGGACACCTGTTCTGAATTTGGAAATTTAAGTAATAAGAAGTTCGTTTTTGTTCCTCCTCGACCAGATCCAGCCAGAAAACTCTTTATAGCTCTCTAAGCCATTGTCTTGAGGGTTGTGGTCCTCTTCTTACCAGAAGTCGCTAGGTCATTAGATCATTGGCTGATGAACCTACAAAAACCCTTCCTCCGGCCTCGATGGTGAGGACTTGGGCTGGGAAGCCAGATTCCTTCAAACTGCTGGCTAGACTGATGCACTTCTCAGTCTTGTAGATGTGAACTTGCTCTTTTCTGCTTTTATTTGGCACAGTGAATTCTGTCAAAATCAATTGTCTTTATAGCCCTGAGTGGAGTCGTGCCACTTCTAATGATTTATGTTTTTTCCATTCGCGGGGACTGCTTTGCACCCCAGTCATCTACACCATCCAATAAATCCCAGTTCCATGCTTTTGGTGTGACAGCTTTCCCAGACATTGATTTGGTGCCTCCTGCCATGTACAACATTGATGCCAGGGCTTCTGCTGGTGTAGGGTTTTCTCCTGGCAGCACTGACCATATTTTTTATCTCTTTGTGCACTTGGTAGTGTCTCCATGTGTACCTTCCCTGGGTTGGTAGCGCTACTTTGCATGAACTCAGGACAGTTCCAGTGTTTGTTGCCCAGGCAGAGAGGACATTTAGGGTCATCTGATTTCCTCCATTTTGTAAGTTGTGAATTGAAGGCAGGAGGTTATTGTCGTATCTGCTCTGAGGATGAACCTGATCCTGAGAGGTGCCATATGCTGCATTCTAGCTGAGATTCTTTACAGTATATTTTTTTTTCCATGTTGTCTGTTGTCCCAGTTGGATTGGCTGGATTGTCTTCTTGATTCTCTTGTTGTCTTTTTCATTCTTTGCTCATGTATTACTAGGTTTTCTATATGTTTTCATTTTGCCTTTCACAACCTGTCTGTTAGTTTTGTATCTGTTCTCTTATTGCCATGATATTATCTTAAGATTTTCCTTTGCCATGTCAAAGCCTCTTTAACTGTACATTTTCTGCCAGTCATGAATATGGGTCTGCATATATGTTACACAGAATAAAATAGGAGTAAGAACATAAAAAAAAAACAACAACAACCCCCACCCCCGTCCCCCTCCCCCTGCCCTCACACACACACACACACACACACACACACACACACACACACACACACACACACACACACACACATAGAAGAACCGAAAATATTGAAGATCAAAAGAATTCATAATCCATTCTTTCTTGATGGGCCCACATAGCAACAGCTGTTCCATGCTGCTGTTTGCATTTTATTACTGAGGTGCTGTTTAAGCTTTTTCCATTTTATTCTCCACACTCCCAAAACAAGGATAGTAGCCCACTGCTATTCATTAATGGCCAGAGCAAATGCTGACATAGTGCTATGCATACTTACATTATATCCTTTAATTCCACAACACTGGTAGGATGGAAACAAATGACTGAAAGATAAGAGAAGACAGTCCTGAGCGTGTTTGTTTGGTATGATGACAGTCAAAGGAGGGAAAAGGTAGGGGTAATGGGGAGGGGGTGTCAATCTCTCCCTGGTAGCTTTGAAACATTTGTGTAGGGGACATAACCCAGGTGAAACCAGTAATAACAATACATGCACCTTCGCCAGCCTGACATCGTGTCAGGCCAGAAAATTCCAGACATACTTGCTTTGGAATTTCCAGTTGCTGTCGGGATTATTATCATTATTTATTTTTTTTTTTTTATTATTATTTTTTTTGTTGTTGAAAGGTCAAAGGACATTTTGTAATATGAAAACTTTTTGTGTGTTGGCTAGGATCCTATGGCAAGGATGTAATCTGGTTTGTTTCCCTTAGACCATAATCAGGAGAAATTTGCCCCTTTTTTTTTTTTTTTTTTTCTTCTTTTCTCGTTTTCTCGTTCTGGATACATGTTGCAGATACATCCATGGAAAACACACAGCCTTACTGATTTATGGTGGTAGTTTTGTTGCCAGGGAGCTATTCAACCACCCATCTGTTAGCAAAAAAATTAACAGAACCAACATTATGTTGAAAACTGCTACAATCATCTGAATGTACACATTGATAAAGCCGCCAATTTGCGTGAGGAAGCCAGAGTATCGAGCTGAGATCATGTTTTACGTACATGTAACATCCCACTTTAGTATTTTTGTATGTTTTTACACAGGATAATTGTTTCTATAAAGACTAATTGTTCCTGCACACATAGACACATCTGAATGCTCAACAAGAACATCTAGTGTTGTTCAAGACCGTTCAGTGTCATCATCTAATGTTTCAAAGATTTCAGTGAAGAAATCATAGGTGAAATATTTTGTCATACTGTTCAGTTGCAGTGTGTGGTTATTGTTAGAACTCGAAGATAAAGTCTTTCAAAAGATGTTGGAGAAATTTTTCCTCATTCTCACAACATCCCACACACTTCACCACAGATTCATTATCTTTAGATGGACCTTCATATCTTTAGATGGACCTTCGTTCCTTATATCTGCCATAGTTTCATCATCAGGATTGATGCTGGTGTCAGATGCTGTATTTTTGATCAGTGATTTCACAGCTGTTATCATCTTTTGATTTGTCGATGTTATGCCACATAGTCTGTTGTGATTAAAATGCTTTTGAATAAAGCCAGGGTTCAAATCTTCCTTCAGGAAACACTGGGTATAAACAAGAAATTACCAGGGTATAATTTCACCTTCCTGTGACAGACGGCGCCATAGGTTCTGGAGAGGTTAGATCAGTCACACTCACCACTACAGGACATGGCAATTCATTCTGTGTTCTGGTTTTGTTTGACTGAAGCACTAGAGGACATGGCCATTCACACTATATCCTGGTTTTGTTTGACTGAAGCACTACAGGACATGGTCATTCACACTATGTCCTGGTTTTGTTTGACTGAAGCGCTACAGGACATGGTCATTCACACTATGTCCTGGTTTTGTTTCACTGCAGGACATGGCCATTCACACTATGTCCTGGTTTTGTCTCACTGAAGCACTAGAGGACATGGTCATTCACACTATGTCCTGGTTTTGTTTGACTGAAGCACTACAGGACATGGCCATTCACACTATGTCCTGGTTTTGTTTCACTGAAGCACTACAGGACATGGCCATTCACACTATGTCCTGGTTTTGTTTGACTGAAGCACTAGAGGACATGGCCATTCACACTATGTCCTGGTTTTGTTTGACTGAAGCACTAGAGGACATGGCCATTCACACTATGTCCTGGTTTTGTTTGACTGAGAAGCTTTATGCTTTTAGCTTTTCCTTCCTTCAGCTGAAATGACATTGTCAGCTGCAGATTGGACCAGTCCCCAAATCTGATCTGCTGGAAACTGGTTTTTTTTTTTTGTTTGTTTTTTGTTTAATTGTTGGGTTTTTTTTTTTTAGGATGGAGGTAGAGGTGTGCTCTATGGTGGCTTTCTAATCTTTTTAATAACAAAAATGCCTTGAAGAAAAAAGCATCCCAGCTTTACAATTGGGGCCCAACAAGGAGTCCTGACCAGTTTGATGGAAATCTCATTCCTGATTGAAAAATGCAGCCGATGTGAAAGAAAAAATGTGCAACCATTGTCTTGCCTATCCAACATTTTGTGGTTTGGGAACATTTATTTTGTATGATAAGCTAGCAGTCTGTCAAGAAGAAGATAAATGAGAAACAATGAAAACAAATAAATGAATAAATTTGTATAAATAAACTGTGATTGATTGTCCCAAACACCTGGTGGGCTGGACGCCTGGTTACATTCAACGAGGAAGTAGGGCATGCATCTATGCATATCACTTGTCAAACCCATAATGCATCATTGATGTCAGACCACGCTACATCGTTCAGTCTAAACCTGACATCTGTCACCGCTGTCGTCGCCAGCAGCAGGGGCATTATCCATTAACCATGACCTCAGTCATTGTATTAGTCATCGTAAATCATAGCACAGTTGAAATGATTATGCCGTATATCAACATCGTAAGATAGAAGACAAATTTATAACAGCAGGTTTGCGTGAGGATGCTGGGGGATTCTCGCAGGACAAATCACTCCCCAGCCTCCTGAAAGTTCTGTTCCTAGTTACTTAGTTTGTGTCACTCGCTTTGAATTTGCCTCATCTTTCAGTTTTTTTGTGTTTTTACCGTCATAACAAATTCATGTAGTATTTTCTCGCCTCTGTGGACTGTTCTTCTGGTTCTGTTCTGGAAACTACTTTGCGCTTTATTTTTTTCTGGTCTCAGCTTAGGACATGCTAATTTTTTTCTTTTTTTTTTGTTTTTTGTTTTTTGTTTCTTATTTTCCATTGTAATTTGGCAGCTTTATGGTGAGAATTGTTCATAGTGTGCAGTGCAGACGCTGGCTGCTCATTTTGTAGTGTCTTTTTGCTGGTATGGACTTTAAAAGATGGGTTTTTTTTTTTCCTTGTTTTTGCATTTAAATGCTTTACGTAATTTTTCATGTTTTGTTCAAATGAGAGTGATAAATCAAGCCGAATGGCCCTGCTGAGAACAGCAGCCATTCTTAGATCCACCTTAGAGATGTCAGTAAATCAGTCATCATGTCATTTATTGCATTTAGATAGTCTCATTTTTTTTTTTTTTTTAATGGTGTGTTTCCTTCTTTGTTATTTTTTTGTGTGTGTGTGTGTGATGTGTTCTTTGTTTCCTTCTTTCGTAACCAATATTGTTTCCTTATATATGTATATATATATATATATTTTTTTTTTTTTCATGTTTGTATGTTGTGTAATCCGGGAAACAGGCACGTTGATTCTTCATGGGGACAGTGAGAACAGTAATGACATTTTTGTACATTATATTATAATATAAATATAAAGGGAAACAATATTGGTTACGGAAAGGAAGGAACAAAGAACACATACACCCCACACACAAAAAAAAAATAAAACAAAGAAGGAAAACACACCATTAAAAAAAAAAAAAAAAAAAAAAATAAAAAAAACAAAAAAAAAAAAATGGTGAGACTATCCTAAATGCAATAAATGGACATGCGTGACGATTATGACATCCTAAGGGGGACTCAAGAAAGGGCTGCTGTTCTCAGCAGGGGCCAGTCGGCGGTTTATCACTCTCATTGCAACAAAACATTGAAAAAAAATTACGGGGGGGTAAAGCATTTTTTTTAAATGGCCAAAAACAAGGAAAAAAAAAAAAAACCAATCTTTTAAAGTCCATACCAGCAACAAAAAGGGACCAACTACAAAATGAAAGCAAGCAGCGTGCGTCTGCATGCACACTATGAACCATTTCACCATTGATTATAAAGCTGCACATTACAATGGAAATAAGAAAACAAAAAACAAAAAACACACAAAAAAAAAAAAAAAAAAAAAAAAAAAAAAAAAAAAAAAAAAAAGAAAAATAGCTGCATAAAGCTTGAGACCAGAACAACAAAACTAAAGCGCAAAGTAGTTGCAAGAACCAGCAGAACCAGTAAAAGAACAGTCACAGAGGCGAGGGGAAGAGAGAGGGGAGAAGAGAAAAAGGAGAAAAAGAAAAACAACATACTACATGAGTGTTGTATGACGGTTAAAAAACAAAAACTGGAAAGATGAGGCACAAATTCAAACGGCGAGTAGTGACACAAAATAAAGTAAAACGAGGAAAACAGAACTTTAGGAGGCTGGGGGAGGATGTGTCCTGCGAGACATCCCCAGCAAATCCTCAAGCAAACAGCGTTAATAAATTTGTATTCTATTCTGACGATGTTGATATACGGCATAATAATTTCATGTGCTATGATTGACCCGATGATAATACAAGACTGAGTCAATGGTTAATGGATAATGCCCTGCTGCTGGCGACGACAGCGAAGAGGGACAGAATGTCAGGTTAGACCTGACGATGTTAAGCGTTGGTCTGGGAACATCAGATGCATTATGGGTTTGAAAAGTGGTGATATGCATAGATGCATTGCCCTTAATTGGCACTCGTTGTGGTGAATGTACCAGGGTCCAGCCACCACAGGTGTTTGGGAACAATCAATCACAGTTTATATACAAATTATAATTATTGTTGTTTTTCATGTTTCTCATTTATCTTCTTCTTGGCAGGGACTGCTAGGGTATCATACAATAAATGTTCCCCCAAACACAAATGTTGGATAGCAAAGGACAAATGGTGCACATTTTTCTTCAATGGCTGCATGTTTAAATCGGAAATAATGATGAGATTCCATAACACTGGGTCAGGAATATGCCTTGTGGGCCCAATTGTAAAGGGCTGGGATGCTTTTTTTCTTCAAGGATTTTGTTTAAATAGTAAAAGCTTAGAAAGCCAAACTAGAGACAATCTACTCCATCCTCTAAAAAAAACCCCAACAATAAAACAAAAAAACAACACCAAAAAAAAAAAACCAGTTTCCAGCAGAGCAGATTTGGGGGTGACATGGTCCAACATCTGCAGCTGACAATTGTCATTTTCAAGCTGAAGGAAAGGGGAAAAGCTAAATAAAAAAGAATTAAAAAGTTCTCAGTCAAACAAACCAGGACATTAGTGTGGAATGGTCAATTGTCATCTTAGTGATTCAGTCAAAAAACCAAAAAACAGGACATAGTTTGAAGGCCATGTCATATAGGGGCTTTAGTCAAACAAAACCAGGACATAGTGTAAGGGACCAGTGTCCTGTTAGTGATTCAGGTGGTGAAAAAACAAAACAAAGGACATTAGTGTGGAAAGTGGCAATGTCCTGTAGTGCTGGAGTCCAAAACAAAACCAGGAAAATAGTGTGAATGGGGACCATGTCCTCTTAGTTGCTTCACGTTGAGCCAAAACCAGGGACATAGTGTTGATGGGACATGTCCTGCAGTTGAAAAAAAAAACCAGCGACATAGTGTGAATGAACATGTCCTTCCTGTAGCGCTTCAGTCAAAACAAAAACCAGGACAGGTGTTAGTTGGATAGGGCAATGTTCCTGTAGGGCTTTCAGTCAACAAAAACCAGGGAATTATAGGTGAATGGGCCATGTCCTCTAGTGCGTCAGGTCAAACAAAACCCAGAACCAGAAATGAAATGCCATGTCCGGTATGGTGAGTTGATGGACTGATCAAACTCACAGAAACCTATGGCGCCCCGTATGCGTCACGGAAGGTGAAATTACTACCCTGGTAATCTTGGTAACCCCAGTGTTTCTGAAAGGAGGATTGGAAACCCACCCTGGCTTATTTCAAAAAAGCCTTTTTAATACAAACAGGACTATTGGCATAACATTCGACAAATCAAAAGATGATAACAGCTGTGAAATCACTGATCAAACAAAATACACGCATCTGACACCAGAATCAATCCTGGAATGAGAATGAAAACATATGCGAGATAATAAGGAACGGAAGGGTAAAATCTAAAGATATGAAGCGGTTCCATCTAAAGATAAATGACATCTGTGGTGGAAGTGTGTGGGAGTTGTGAGAATGAGGGAAAAAATTTCTCCACATCTTTGAAAGGGACTCTTATCTTCGGAGAGTTCTAACAATAACACCACACGCAACCTGCAACTGAAACAGTCCTATGACAACTAATATTCCCTATGATTTTATTCACTGAATATCTTTGAAAATTAGATGATTGACACTGAACGGTCTTGAACAACACTAGATTGTTGGTTTGTGGGACGCATTCAGATGGTCTTGTGGTGGCTGAGGAACCCAATTAGTCTTTATAGAAACAATTATTCCTGGGTAAAAAACACAACAACAATACTAAAAGTGAGTGGGGATGTTTAATGTACGGTAAAACATGATCTAGCTAGATACCTCTGCCTTCCTCAACGCAAAATTTGGCGGCGTTATCAATGCTGTACATGCAGATGATTGTAGCACAGTTTTCAACATAATTGTTGTTCTGTAAAATTTTTGCTAACAGATGTTTGGTTGACTAGCCTCCCATGGCAACAAAAACTCCCACCATAAATCAGTAAGGCATGTGTGTTTTCCATGGATGTATCTGCAAAACATGTATCCAGAAACGAGGGGGGGGGGGGGAAAAGAAGAAAAAAAAAAAAAAAAAAAAAAAAAAAAAAAAAAAAAAAAAAAAAAAACAGAAAAAAAAAAAAAAAAAAGGGGGCAATTTTCTCCTGATATGGTCTAAGGGAAAACAACAAGATTACATCCTGCCATACGGATCCTAGCCAACAGCACACAAAGTTTTCATATTTACAAAATGTCCTTTGACCCTGTCAAACAAACAAAAAAATAATATTTATAAAAAAAATAAATAAATATATGCATTAATAATCCCGACAGCAAAAAACTGGAAATTCCAAAGCAAGTACTGTCTGGATTTTCTTGCCTGGACACGATGTCAGGCTGGCGAAGGATTGCCATTGTATTGTTGATACTGGTTTCACTGGGTTATGGGTCCCCATACACAAATGTTTCAAAGATACCAAGGGAGAGAGGACCCAAACCTTCCCCATTACCCTTGCTACCTTTTCCATCCTGTGGCCTGTCCATCATACCAAAACAAACACGATCAGGGACTGTCTGTCTCTATCTTTCATTCATTTGTTTCCCATGCCTACCAGTGTTGTGGAATATTAAAAGGATATTAATGTAAGTATGCCTAGCACTATGTCCATCCAATGTGCTCTGGCCATTAATGAAATAGCAAGTGGGGCTACCATCCTTGTTTTGAGTGTGGAGAATAAAATGGAAAACAATGCTTAAACAGCACCCTCAGTAATAAAATGCAAAACAGCAGCAGGAAACAGCTGTTGCTATGTGGCGCCCAATATCAAGAAAAGATGGATTATGAATTCTTTTGATCTTTCAATATTTTAGGTTCTTATATGTGGTGTGTGTGTGTGTGTGTGTGTGTGCCTGGTGTGTGTGTGTGTGTGTGGGTGCTGTGTGGTGTGTGGCGGGCAGGGGGAGGGGGGGACAGGGGGTGGGGGGTTTGTGGTTGTTTTTTTGTAGTTCTGACTCCTATTTTATTCTTAAACATATATGCAGCCTATTCATGACTGGCAGAAAAAGAAAATGTACAGTTATAAAGAGGGCTTTGACACGGCAAAGGAAAACTTAAGATTAATATTCATGGCAATAAGAGAACAAGATACAAAAAAACTAACAGGACAGGTGTGAAAGGGAAAAGAAAAAACACATATAGAAACCTA
>JADBJO010022921.1:17500-27231 GCA_016801955.1 Conus betulinus
ACCTACGATCCAGTATACAAGGAAAGTCAAAGGCGGATAATGTCCTCCATGACAGCTTCCACAGTGCTACTGAACTGACTGGTCAAAGGGAAACAACTGGGCCATGTTTTCTTCCACGAGTACACATGGATCACACAGTTTCACAAATGATACAAGAACTGAACTGACGAACATTTCAATATCCAAAGCAGATGATCACCATAGTAACCTGACACTAAAAATGAAAAGTGCTCATTCTTCGTTGGTACTTCAAGTCTGATTATTCAATGAACATTTGATACGACTAAGCTAAACATAAATTACCAATCCTTTCCATCCATTTTTTGAAAAATAATATTCTTCCCCCTCCTATGACCATCATTCCCCTTTGTTCCCCATCTGAGCCCCCATCTCCTTCTTCACCCTCTCTTACACTTCATCTCCCTGCCGTCTTCCTCTTTCCTCCCCCTTCCTCTCCTTCCCGCCTCTTCTTCAACCATGATCAGCTCATAATTGCTAAAACGTAACGCACCCCTCTATAAATTACTTGTACTGGCATCAAATCACATTCCATTACCTTCTGGAGAATAACTTAGTGAGAAACCCTGATTCCCTCCCTTGACAAACAGGCTGAGCTGAAAGTAAAATGCTAGACTACAATGTTCAGTCTCTTCGTTTAATCCTGCGCAAACTGACACAATATGAAGTCTACAGACAGAACAAAGTTTCACATGCTGATGGCGTCCTGTGCAATGTTGGATCACAGCAGGCACCACCACACCACCACTGAACCCCACCTGACAGCAGGTGCCTCATAAGGACAAGAGTACTGACTGCTCCCTGACAGGCTGCGAAGTATCAGTGTTTGAACTGCAACATGATTCACCTGCGTGTGGATGTGCATTGGGAAGATAGAATGAACAGCAAGGCAGTCATGTTATCCACAGGTCATGGAAGATGAAGCAGCACCAAAAAAAAAAAAAAAAAAAAAAGTCATAATAATAGTCTGAGTTAGAACAGTGTAAACAGGTATGGTCAGAGAGAAAAGTAAAAGGTGCCACAGCGTCATCATTGTCAAACTAATCTGCCACCTTACCTGAGAATTCAGGTTCAAAGTCCTTCTCCTCCATCATGAGCTCTTCGTCTGTGTAGTCTGTGATTTCTTTCTGCACCTTCCGCATGTTGGTCAGGTGGGCATGGAATGCTTCGCGCGCGCTGGTTGATGGCATCTTCTGTGGCACCTGTACACAGACACCAGTAACAGGTGTGACAATGGTACCAGTTATCTCTTGTTTAGTCTCTCTCTTTAACACACACACACACACACACACATAAAGTACCATGTATCATGTAAACACCCAATCACTAAATCAAGGTGAACTTTATGAAACAGGTAGTGCGCATGACCATGTGAATGCTCATCCCCGATCGCAAAACATATCATTAAAAAAATCTAGGGCATTTACTGCCAACTTTCAGTTTTGACAGTTTCTGAATGAGTCCAGCACCAGACTGTTTGTTCTTTTGTTGCTATGCTAGTATTTATAAAACCTGAAATTTCTCAAACTTTCTCACACTTCTTAGGGACAGATGGAGTGTGGGGTGAGTGGGTTACATACTACAGTCCCTAGAATGGGCAGTTACTCATCGGACAAGCTCTGGAAACTCGGCTTTTTAAACAACAGTACAGTACCTGGCAAATACCCTTCCAACTTTTCTGCAAATTTTGCATTTCAGAGGGGTGGGCATTTACATGGCACTTCATACACATTTGTACACACCAGCACCCTGTCCAAACATAACAGTCTGTTCATAAACATTATCAAAAAAAGAAACAAGCTCCATGACCCACATATAGTCCTTATATATATAAAAAAAACACATTACCAATTCAACTTTATTCAATATTTAACAATAATTACAAAACAAACAAACAAACCCTGCTGTTTCACCATACTCCACCACCCTTTGTCTTTCTCCCTTTCAGTGTTTAGCCACTATCAACACTTCAAAAAAAAAAAAAAAAAAAAAAAAAGAATTACTAGTTTCCCTCCTCTTATTATTTACGTTTCATCATGGCTACTATGATCACTATTCTTGCCATTGTTACCACTATTATCATGGTCATCATTACCATTTCAACTCCCATGATCCTCCTTAACAGCCTCGTCGTTTCATCCAACAGCCATTTTGTGACTAATATGAGAAGGTAGGTGTTTTTTTTTTTGTTCTTCATTTTCATTGTCCTAAATGTTGTTTGCTTTTACCTGTAGAAGACCCAATAGGTCACAGTGCATTGTGTTTTGTCCTGTAATCTGTTTGTTATCTGTGGTGGAACTAACACCGATTCTTTTAAAATCTTATTCTGAAGATGTCAGTATCATTTTGTTGCTTTGTTTGTTTGCTTAATTCATATATAGCATGAAAATGTATCTTTAGATTTAAAAAAAAAAACAAGCATCAGTTAGCTTTGGTGACCAGAGCATTCCATCGGCATTCATTTGTAAAAAGCTGTGCTAGAAATATATGACAGAGGATGCACATAGCAAAACACTAAATCATTACCAAACCTTGCCTTCAATCAGCCATAACCCACTATGCCATGGACAAATCCCAGTCTTACCGTGCTCAATGGCAGCTTTCAGGGTGGCCTGGGGATGGGTAGATCCGAGGGGATTTCGCACCAGTCGTCTGCGGCGTCTGGAATCATCTTCCCACACGTCCAGCTTCCAGAAGTCACCAGCAGCACTGGAAAAAACAATTCTGGTAAACAAGTGACTGAAAACATTTTTTTTAAGCTACAAAGATATACACTGTAGTAAACCAAACACAGTAATAATAAACTCGATAGGAAAGTAAAAGAACTAAATCATCCTATCTGGCATTAAACGAAGAATGTGTACATACGCACATGCATATAGTCAGGTCTCACTTAGCAGAAAGGGACACCAAAGAATTGAAGAATGAACGGAGAGAAGAGACATAGGACAGAATGGGTTTCGGAAGAATGGAAAAAAATGTTTTAAGGGGAAAAAAAAAAGAAAGAAACGAACAAAAGCAGCAACAAAAAAGAAAGAAACAAGGAATAGGATTGGTTTGGTGTGAGGCTAAAGCTGAGGAGAGGAGGGGCAAAGAAAACAAGTAAGAAGAATGAAAAGAAAGGAAATCCAAACCATGATAATGAAAGGGCATACGAGCTACATGTACCACACTCACTTCCAATCAAGGACTTCAAACTGACAGACAGAATTAGCCCGCTGACCTCTTTGCTCCTTGGCCCCAGGCTCCATGCTTGTTGGTGAGGATGTTGATGACCTTCTCCTTCAACTTGTAGGCCACAGTGTGGTCCCGACGCTTGGCCGACTTGATCAGGTGATCGCAAAGCTTCTCTTCCTCACGGCGTTCCAACATCAGCTGGGCTGACAGAGACTGCAACACAGCAACGATAACAACAATGATCCTACAGTTCAACCATCATGTTTGCTAGGATGGGGCACTGAAAACAGATTCCAATGTGAATGCAAGATTTTTTTTTTTTTAAATGCACAGCTACACACACACACTTTCTCTGCACATACACACACATGCAAGTCTTCATATCTGTAGACCTCCATCCCTCCTATCAATGCTTACACAGACTCACACATCTACACACATACAGAGAGGTCACATACACTCACATTATATGCCTTATGCATGCATGACTGAAAGCACCTGCATATACATGCATACACGCCTGCACATGCAGCTGCACACACGCACACACCTACATGACAAGCTTGCATACATGAATACTTTCACATACACCCCAAGTATGCACACACACACACACACACACACACACACACACACACACACGGACAAATCTGACATACAAAGCAATTAACCAACATCAAGAAACAACAAAAACGAAATTAAGGACACACACACACACACACACACACACACACACACACACTGGGACAAATCTGACGTACAAAGCAATCAACCAACATCATGTAATAGCAAAAACGAAATTATGCACATAAAAGGTTGGCATTATGAAGAACTACAAGGAAACAAAGAGAGAGACAGAGAGAGAGACAGGGGGGGTACTTGCACATACCTCAAAGTCAGCATGTTTCTGCACATCCTCAGCCCGCATGCGATTCAGAATGAACTCCGCTTCGTTGGCCACCCGCACTATATGGTCTCTCGTGGCATGGGCCAACAATCTGAACACAAGGCAGAATCACTGCTCATTACTGAGAAACACAACAGCCTGTGTCACATCAAACACAAAGGTCAGAGTTCAGGATTAAGGTCCAGTCCAGGTAGTAATAATGAAAGAAATTTCCCTGCAACTATGAGGAAAAGAATATTCTGCTATGGAATATA
Source organism: Conus betulinus (assembly GCA_016801955.1). NCBI lineage: Eukaryota > Metazoa > Mollusca > Gastropoda > Neogastropoda > Conidae > Conus > Conus betulinus. The sequence continues at coordinate 21,857 of JADBJO010022921.1, forward strand.
TACAGAATTAACAAATTACCTTGATGCCATTAGAAACATACATGACTTGTGAACTCTATGTGCTCCTACGCCATGGTGAGGCATAAGGATTTGGGAGTGAAAAGGTCAGCAGACTACAGAAAAATGGGATGTCATGTAACACTGAGTTTACACATCAATACTCAATTCAATTGAGTCCATGTTGTTTATAGCCCTGCTGACCATGAGGGGCCATATCCAAGAAAAAAAAAAGGAAATATAAACATTGCAAGTGCTTCAGAGTCTGGCACAATGTGCCTCATTGGCTTAACTGTGCAATGGATTTGTTTTAACACGGACTCCTCCTCTGACAAACAGTGCAAGCAGTATTTAGTTTAATAGAGAATATAAAATGTTTGCACCCAACTTATACATCTGGATTCAGACCAAATGCATGTCTTGAGGACAACATATATCATACACAATCTTATCCAAAAGATATGGTTCAAAAACTGAAGCTAACAACTGATAATCAACTGTTATTCGTCCATTTAAGAGAACTCCTGTTGATGGAAGAGCAGATGACTGAACTCCCTTGATTTCTTTTTCGTCTTTCTCTCTAGTCAACAAGTCCATAAGCAGAGCCAGGCATACAATGCAGTCATGACAAAATGTGGTTTTCTTCATTTTACTCACTGATGTAAGTCTTCATAAACTTACCAAACTACTCTAACAAAGTGTGGGGAAATACTGCAGACACTGAATGCAAATCTTTTGGCAGAGAGTAACCAATCTTCTGGAAATCAGAAAGAGAAAAGTGAAAAAAAAAAAAATCCATCCTCAAACACAGGACCTGAATATGAATGAGCCACTATCAAACAAGGGTCTGCATATGATGATGTAAGAGTGAAGCTATTTTTCTGCATGCTGTGATGATGAATGAGCTGATCCAAGACCAAGCTGCAATTTTTTCAAAATGAATTTACTAAATCTTAAGATGGAAAAAGTGTGAAATGTACACATGCTTACCCTAGAATCTTTGTATTGCATACCCTAGAATCTTCGTATTGCCCATCAGCAAATGCACTGCGAAGAATCAGCTTACTTTTATATTAAAGTAATGCTAACCTTAGTTATGTAAACAAGTTCAAAGTCATATATGTCATCAATCACAAATTCAATCATCCCTTGAAAATAGAATTGCCTTTGTTCTGACACCTTGTTTGGGACAAATGCAACATCTAATCTGTCTCAAAAAACACCACCATTGACAGAGAAAAATCACACTGTAATCGGTCCACTAGAAAGAAATGTGTATAGTTGAATAGCCAAGACAGTGGTCCGAGTAGTTTCTCTTGAACTGAACCTCCCACGGGCAAAACAGAAACTCAGCATTCTACTGATGCTGAAGCTCCAACATGTCCACCAGGTGAGCAGAGTATTGGCTAAACTTAAAGCATCTGCACAATACTGTTGAGTTATGAGCATTAAAGAAACTACAGCAACAAAACAGCTTTCCCCAGAAAATATCTCTGTGGAGAAATCCACAGAAACTGAAATCTAAATACACAGAACTCAATGTTTGTACTACATAGTAGTGACCTCTACGCAAGTTAAGCAGCAAATAAATATTTTACATACGGACACCTCTTTTGATCAGAAAGAACGGTAATATTCCTGCTCTGAGAACTCTGAGAATTTTTGAAGAGATCAACATCCATCCAAACCCTGTGGACGACACAGTCCCTGATCACACAGGCTACACAGCGCAGACATCTTACCTGCCCTCATTGACCAGCTCGATGAAGGCCAGGCCGGCATGTTTCTGCAGGGAGTTCTGCCACTCCTGGGAGCACAGCAACATCACCACCAGCTCCACCACCGATGTGCTCTGCTTCAGCGTCACCAAACCTGACACAGACAACACTTTGGTGAATAGTTTCTTTAACATGTATGTATATAACAATCTAAAGAGCATAAATGGCTTCTTGACAGGGCCAGCAAAAACAGAGTTGGTAAGGGGGAGTGTTGTTTTGGTTACTTTTCTGGTTTATTCTGGGAGGCAGAATGACCAAACATTTTTCATCTGCATTCATTGGGTGTACTTCCTACAGTCTCTCATGCATGCAAAGTTCATGTGTATGCCTGCTGTTGTTGGTGTTTGTAGATTATATTTCCATTCAAATCAAAATTATTACCATTATATTTATAGTAGTGCAAATAGTAAAGGTCAAGTAGGTCTGCCCATTGGAGACCAACCACTGCAACAAACACAGTATGTATACTACTAACCTGACAAGTGTCAGTTATAATGAACTGCTTTGTGAAGTATTAAGATGCTGAAGGCTATTTCATACTTAATCAAAGACACAACTCACAATAAAATATTCTTCACAGAAAAGAATGAAAATGATATATTCTTCACAGAAAGGAATGAAAATAACCAAACCAAACAACAAAAAAGCAATTCAGATTTTACAGCTGCATAACTTTGGAACAAAACTAAGGCAGAATGCAAGCAAAGAACATAACAATACAGATTTTGTGTCATTGTGGACAGTGCACAAGGGGCTGGCCAGGAAACCATTTCATCAATGACTATTTCTTCACACTGCCGATTAGATAAGCCACACTGGTTTGGGGGACACAATTCATGCTGGGCACATCTGCCTTGTCATGTGTCAACAAACACAGAGAGGAAGCTGCTGGGCTTTTGAAATGTATCTTCACAATGCATGCTTCAGAATGACTACACACCTGATATTTAACTAAGCACTAGCAAGCCTCAAACATGCCAGCTTGGGAGCTATGTCTGTGTACACACACACACACACACACACACACACACACACACACACTTACACACACACACACATACATACACACACAAAATGATACAAAATAATCTGGTGCAATGAAAAAATGCCACAAACGCAAGAAAACTGAACACAATGTGTAAGAACACAACACAACAATAACAATAAAATCACACAACACACAAAAACACCTTTTTTTCCTCTTTAAATCACAGTACAAGCCCTAACCAGACCACTCCTCACCTCCAATCAACAGCTCCTGCCCATGAGAGCCAATCAGGGTCTTGGACAGGAAGGGAGCAAAGTCGACAAACACCTCGCGCAGCAAAGGAGCCACTGAACCCAGTGCCCTCTCCAGGCGCTGGGTGAGTGATCCCCCGTCCACAGGAAGGGTGTGCAGGTGGTCAGGAATGTCGGGGTGGGGCCAGATCCAGGTGGGCCGGCTTGGGCGTGTCGCTGTTTGCCGCTCCCTCCGCAGCCTTCTGACTCACCGAGATGGAGGCGATTGGTTGGTTGCTGCTGCCTTCCGCTTCTTCCCTCTCCTCCAGTCTCTCTTTCACTGCGCTGCCATCCTCCGTTGCGTTCTGGTCGTTCTCTTCAGCCTCTTTTGCCTTTTCGCCAGTTTTGTCCCCGGCTTCTTCTTTAACCTGGGCCTTGGCTGCCTGGTCGTCAGAGGTCTCTTTTGATTCGTCTTTTGATTCTGTCTCCCCAGCGGTTTCTGTTGTGCTGGAGGGGTCATCAGTGGTCGTGGACTCTGATATGTCATTGTCAGTCTGAGGTTTCCTCTGGGAAAAAACAAAACCCACAGGAATGTTACTACTAAAAGTAGTTATACAAAATACTTACATATCCAAACAAATGCCTTATCCCTACTTGGTATTCAAAATTACATATTATCAGAATCCTAAAAAAATTTTCAAAAAATTAAAAAATAGAGAGCATGGAACTAACGATGCCTCTATAACCATTTGATCTCGACAAGTAATCGCCCTTAGTGAGTTAACTTCTTGAATCATGCCCAAACATAATTCAGTTTTTGCACCTCTTCCCAGCTAAGGTCGGAGGTGGAAGGGCGTCCTAATGTTCAAACAAGTAAGTATATCATAACATTACCTTTAGTATCTGAAGTCCTTTTTCTCATACGGGACTGTCAAAACAAATGCCAGAATATTGAAAAGGAATTTTAGCACTAAACCTAGTTTTATGATATATTTATCTGTCCAAACAAATGCCTTGCTCGCCCTTGGCATGAAACATGGTCGTATCATCAGAATATATATTAAAAAAAAAAAAAATTTAAAAAAAAAAAAAAAAATTGTGAGACTAGGGAGATAACTTTGCCTCAATTCCCAGAAGATAGGCCAGCCAGAGTGACAGCCCCTTAGTGAGTTCACAACATTGTAATGGGCAAATGAGAATTACTTCACTTTCAACCCAGGCCACCCTTGTTTAAAACCACAAGAATGAGGGGAGAGGGAGGGGACGGGGAAGCGATCATGCCTTGCTACAAAACTGCCTGAGCATCCACAGCAAAGACGGATGGGTCTGGAACAGGAGAAACAGAAATTGGAAGCTGTTTGTTCCATCTGGTAGCGCACAGGCTGATCTGAGGGGTTCCCATGACCAGGCCAAACGACCTGAAAACGGACTTAACATTTACTCCAAGTGAAGGACCTGCCCCTCTGGGAAAAGAGTCCATCAGAACATGCAGTCTAGCTCCATACTCAAGAGTCCATCAGAACATGCAATCTAGTTCCATACTCAAGAGTCCATCAGAACATGCAATCTAGTTCCATACTCAAGAGTCCATCAGAACGTACAGTCTAGTTCCATACTCAAAGAGTCCATCAGAACATGCAGTCTACTTCCATACTCAAAAGAGTCCATCAGAACATGCAATCTAGTTCCATACTCAAGAGTCCATCAGAACATGTAATCTAGTTCCATACTCAAGAGTCCATCAGAACATGTAATCTAGTTCCATACTCAAGAGTCCATCAGAACATGCAATCTAGTTCCATACTAAGAGTCCATCAGAACATGCAATCTAGTTCCATACTCAAGAGTCCATCAGAACATGCAATCTAGTTCCATCTAGTTCCATAATCAAGAGTCCATCAGAACATGTAATCTAGTTCCATACTCAAAGAGTCCATCAGAACATGTAATCTAGTCCATACTACTCAAGACTGCATCAGAATATGTAATCTAGTTTCCATACTCAGATGTAATCTAGTTCCATCAGAACATGTAATCTAGTTCCATACTCAGAGTCCATCAGAACAGTATCTAGTTCCATACTCAAGAGTCCATCAGAACATGCAATCTAGTTCCATACTCAAGAGTCCATCAGAACATGTAATCTAGTTCCATACTCAAGAGTCCATCAAAACATGTAATCTAGTTCCATACTCAGAGTCCATCAGAACATGTAATCTAGTTCCATACTCTAGAGTCCATCAGAACATGTAATCTAGTTCCATACTCAAGAGTCCATCAGAAAATCTAGTTCATACTCAAGAGTCCATCAGAAACATGTAATCTAGTTCCATACTCAAGAGTTCATCAGACTCAAACATGTAGTCTAGTTCCATACTCAGA
>JADBJO010022922.1:0-2500 GCA_016801955.1 Conus betulinus
TCTCTCTCTCTCTCTCTTTGTACTCCCATTCTATATAACAGGGGAGTACTTTCTAAATGGGGAACGAGAATGCTGTCTGTGTGGTTGTGTGCTGTCTGTGGGACCGTGGTACAAACTTTTTCCACTCGCTCCGCACAAAACTACGGGGCCGTCTTCTGAAATTTGTTAGTATTTCAGTGGGCCACTGAGGACCCAATTTTTAATTACACGCATAGCCTACCGTACGGCTGCAACGGCCTTAACGTTTTTTTCTTCTTTATGACTATCTCGCAAGTACTTAAACACACCGATCATTTGTCAAAATGAGCAGGTACGTTCATATTGTCATCGGTCATTATTCCCGAATGTTTTGAGCTTACCCGTATAGCCGTTACTACTCTAACGCTCTGAACGGCCTGTAATTTCTTTTTTTTCCTTTATGGATATCTCGAACGTACTCGGCCGATTGGGGCGTTCTGTAAGTTGTTGTATGGTCCTTAGGTCACGGAATGATGCCCGTGGTTTTGTTTTACCCGTTAAGCCTTTCCTAATGGTGTAAACGCGCTGTAATGGTTTTCTTCGTCAAGGAATATCTGGGAAAAGTATGGGCCGATCGTGTGGTTGAAAATTTGTAGGTATGATCATTTGGTTTATGGGTCACAGATGAGCCCAATGTTGTTCGTTTAACGTTATAGCCGTACTCCGGATGTAACGGCCTGTAACGGTTTTTCTTTATGGCATGTCTCAGAAAGTACTAGGCGATCTTTGTGAAAAATTAGCAGGTATGTTCTTATGGGTCACGGAATGACCCCGATTTTAGTTTACCCTTTATTATTATTGCCCGTTACTAACTGCTGTTGTACGGCCTGTAACGGCTTTTCTTCTTATGGAATATCCAGGAAAAGTACTTGGCGATTCTTCTGCAAACTTTGTAGGTCGTTGTCAAGTATGGGTCACGAATAATGAGCATGTGTTTCGTTTGTACTGTTTATAGCTGTTACTAACGGCTGTAACGGCCTTTTTTCTCTTCGTATGGAATATCTCAGAAAGTACTTGGCCGATCTTTGCGAAAATTAGCGGTATGTTCATTATGGGTCACCGGATGATAAGCCCGATGTTTTAGTTTACCGTTTATATCTCCTTTTACTAGCGGCTGTAACGGCCTGTATGGTTTTTTGTTTTTTTTTATGGAATATCGCAGAAAGTACCTGGGCCGATCTTTGTGAAAATTATCAGGTATGTTCACTATGGTTATGGATGATGCCCGATGTTTTAGTTTAACGTTATAGCCGTTACTAATGGCTATATCGGCTCATAATGTTTTTTTTCTTTTATGGAATACTCTTCTCAGAAAGTACGTCGGCCGAACTTTCTGACAATTTGTAGGTTATGTTCATATGGGGGCGCGTGATGGTTACCGTTTAACCGTGTTACTGACGGCTGTAACGGCCCATACTTTTTTTTTTTTTTTATGGAATGTCTCAGAAAGTACTTTTACCCGATCTTTCTGAAATTTGTAGGTATGTTCATTATGGGTCACAAATCATGCCCGACGTTTAATTTACCGTTATAGCCGTTACCAACGGCTATAACGACCCCTAACGGTTTTTGTTTCTTATGGAATATCTCAGAAAGTAAGTGGCCGATCTTTCTGAAAAATATGTAGGTATGTTTATATGGGTCACAGAGATACCCGATGTTTAAAGTTACGGTTTATAGCCGTTACTAACGGCCCATAATGGTTTTCCTCTTGATGGAAATTCTCAGAAAGTTCTTGGCCGACCTTTCTGAAAATTTTAAGTATGTTCACTATAGGTCACAGATGATGGCTGATGTTTACCCAGAATAGCCATTACTAACGGTTACACCAGCCCAAGACGGTTTTTTCCTCTTTATGGAATATATCACGCGTATTCAGGATAAACTGGGAGTACGTTTATAGCTTTGCATCTTGTTTCCTTTTTTTCCCCCCTACCTCATACCCACCCACCATCTCTCACTCTCTCTCTGTCTCTGTCTGTCTGTCTGTCTGTCTCTCTGTCTCTGTCTGTTCTGTCACACACACACACACACCACACACACACACACACACACACCACACACAGAGAGAGAGAGAGAGAGAGAGAGAGAGGAGAGAGAGAGAGAGAGAGAGAGAGAGAGAGAATGTCAGTATACGTACTTAGTGGGTAAGAGCGAGTTTGTAATAGGGTAAATACGCATCTGCGTACGTTTTCGTGAAAACCAACAAGACATCGACAGTTTAAAGAGTTCTTTTTTTCCGTGGGTTCCTGAATACGTAGGTGGAAGGGGCCGAGAGACCCGTCAGGGGGGGGGGGGGGGGGGGGGGGGGGTGGCTGTACGACTCGGAGTCTGCCCGAGGCTCATTCAATCCCGGACTCCGGAGGAAAAAGACAGGAGACAAGATCCCATTCACCAGATGATGGGGCAACATCGGAATCACAGCCATTGGCCAGGGGAATGGTGGAGGCGGTGGATCAGTTGGTCACACACCCTGAAATGC
>JADBJO010022922.1:7500-12500 GCA_016801955.1 Conus betulinus
CGCCAGAACCCGACCTCGAATGACCGTCCCATATCAATACGTCGGCCAGCATTAGATTAATGCAGCCATAATCAATCTCTGGTAGGGTCAACTGCAGTGTGAACATGTTTATATTCCATCTGATTCTCTCTCTCTCTCTCTCTCTCGCGGCTCTCGCTCTCTCTCGCTTCATCTCCTCCTCTCTCTCTCTCCTCTCTCTCTCTCTCTGTCTGACTGTCCCCTTTTTCCAAGCGCGTTGCGCTCTAGCTTCTCGTTTTTGGGTGCATGCTGCATGTGTCTTTTCTTTGTGTCTGAAGTCCCCGCGTCTCTATACTCTCTCTCTCCCTCCCTCTCTGTGTTTCGTCCATCCCCTCTCTCTCTGGCTCTCGCTCTCGCGTATATCGTTTGTGTCTGATTCTCCTGTCGTTTTTCGCTCTGTTTCTCATTGTCTCACCCCCCTCTCGGTCTGTCTGTCCTGTCTGTCTCTTCTCTGTCCCGATCTCCTCTCGTTCCTCGTCTCCTCCCTGCCCCTGTCTCCTCTCTCTCTCTCTGTCTCTTCCTCTTTTGTTTTGTGTCTCCTCTGTTCTGCGTCTTACTGTCCTCTGCTCTTATCTCCTCTTCTCCTCTCGTCTCACACCTGGTCCGCTCCATTCTCCCTCGCTCTGGTCAGTCTGTTCTCTGTTTTCTGGTGGTGGTCGTCTTTTGCTCCTCCTCTCTCTGAGTCTTCTCTGTCCTCGCCTGGCTCTCTTCCCTCTCTCATCTCTTCTTCTTCCTCTCCTTCTCCTCCACTCTTCTCCTCTCCCCCTCTCGTCCATCTCTCCTCCTATCTCATCCCGTCTCTGTCGCCCTCCCGTCTCCTCCTTCTCCTTTCTGGCTCTCTCAGTCCTCTCTGTCTCGCTCTGTCTCTCGTCTTCTGTCTTTCTTCTGGCGCTCCTCCCACTTCTCTCCTCTCTGCTCCTCTCTGTCTCCTCTCTCTGTATCACCTCGGTCCTGTGTCCCTCCTGTCTGTGTCTCTCTGTCTGTGTCGCTCTTTGGTTCGATCTTCTCATGCGTGGGCCTACTCTTCCCTCTTCGCCTCTCGCTCCCCCTCTCTCCCTCTTCCTCTCTCTCTCTCTCCTCCTCCTCTCTCCTCATTCCTCTCCTCCCCTCTCTCTCTCTCCTCCCTCCTTTTCCCCTCTCTACTTCTCGCTCTCTCTATTCTCCTTGATCCCTCTCTCTCTCATCTCCCTCTCCCATCGTCTGTGGTTCCTCTCTCTCTATTTCTCTTCTCTGAAAGCTTCCCCTCTTTCCCCCTTCCCCTCTCTCTCTCTCTCTCCTTTCGCCACTCCTCTCCGTCCTCCGCACTCGCTCTCTCCTCCTCATCCTCACTCTGCTCTCATCCCTCCTCTCTCCCATCCCTCCTAATTTCTCTCTCTCTCGCCTCCCCGCCCTCACTACTACCTTCCTTCCTCTCTCCCCTCTCTCACTCTCTCTCTCTCTCTCTCTCTCAACCCCAACAACAACACCCACCGAATTCATTCTCTCCGTTCCCTTCTATTCCTCCCTCTCTCTCCCCTCCTCTGTCTCTCCTTCCTTTTTCTCTCCTCTTCTCCTCTCTCCTTCTCACCTCCATCCTCCCCTCTCTCCTCTCTCTCTTCCTCTCTCTCTCTCCCTACTGTTCTCTCCTCTCACCTCTCTCTTCCCCTCCCTCCCCCATCTACCCTCCGCCTCTCTCCTCCCTCCCTCTCTCGTGGCTGGGGGGGTGTGGGGGCGCAATTGGCTGTCTCCTTCTGTCCTACCTCTCAATCGACTCCATACTCTCCCACTCAATCCTCCCCCTCCCATCCTCCTGCCTCTCTCTCCCTCTCTCCCCTCTCCGCTCTCCTCCTCCTACATCCTCTCTCCCCTCTCCACCTCTCTCTCTCACTCTCCCCCCCTCTCTCGTCATCTTCTCTCTCTCCCCTTATTCTCTCTCCTCTCTCCCTCCTCTCTCCCTCATCTCCCCCCCCCCTCCTCCTCCCCCCCCTCTCCCCTCCTCATCCTCAATTCCTCTCACTCTCTCCTTTCCTCTCCCCTCCTGTCTCCCTTCTCTCTCTCTCTCTTCCCCTCCCTACTCCTCCGCCTCTCTCTCCCTCCTCTCTCATCTCCTTCTCCCCCCCTTCTCATCCTCTCTCTCTCCTCACCGCTCTCGCTCTCTCCTTTCCCCTTCGGTGTTATGTGTGTGTGGTGGTGGTTGTGTGCCCCATAACGCGCAGCAGCTGCTGTGCACACACACACACACACACCACACAACCCACACACACCACACACACACACCGCACGCACGCGCACTGACACGGGGAAAAGCCTATAAAGACAACGAGACTGGATCTTGACCGCGACCGTTGTGTTTTCTTCCGCGGCAATCGATAGTGATTATGCCCTTAGTCAAAATGTAACTTCCCCTCCTCAGTGATAAAACAAAGCGGTATCGCTTGGCTGATATTACCTGTAGTCAGGAGGTTTTCGTTGAGGTCTTGTGTTGTCGTGGTTTATCCTTGTGTCTATGGGGTGTGGATATTTTTTTAATTTCTTTGCTTCATCCTGTGTGTAACTTCATCCATCCGTTGGCCTCTTTCGTTCCTCTGATAGCTTTTCTGCTTTCTCTTCGGTTAATTGCTGTCTCTCTCCTTCGCTCATCGCTCGCTCTCGTCCCTCTCGATCTAGCTCTCTCCGCATCTCCTCTCTATCTTCTATCTCTCTGTCACTCCCAACCCACCCACCCATCATCTCCATATCTATCTCTGTGTTTGTACAAAAACATTACGGATGGTTGTGATATGTAGAAACGAACCCGGACCCTATTTGCATCAATTCGTGTTAAAGGAAAAGTGTTACTTTTGGTTATAACAAATATACAAGAATGGAGGAGCGTAGAATACCACAGGAGCACTGTTGTCAGCCCCGGTTTGGATTGATAGAACGTGACAAAGGAAAAACTGGGCTCAACTAATTCGTGGGTAAGGTGTATTGTAGGATGTTGGATCGGTTATGTCCGGCTAACCAAAGGGGTTGCTGCAATGGAGGATTTTTCGTCCAATCTAGAGAGAATGACTGATTGAATAATGAATACATCATACATAGCATAGCGAAAGACCTTCAATTGTTTACAAGTCCTTTCAGGCCGTGCCTGATGGGTGAACCTATCTATTGCTGAATCCTGACAGGCAATTAAATCACGTACCTATTGGATTGGTGACTTGGTAAAATGACATTGCAGTGCCTATTACCCTTACTGTTTTTTTTTTTCCCCCCCCCGCCCCCCCGCCGACTCCATAGGCAATGCACTATACATCATGCCAGCTTTGGTGAGGGTAGATAGAATGTGAAATGCAATTCGTGTTCTGTTGTCCCCTGTCCTGTTCAAAACGAAGAGCTCCGCACAGTAACATTGTGAAGGCATTAACAAAAATCCCAAACCCACTTCAATGAGCACTTTGTTTGGCATGAATTATACCTCATGAACAAACCGTCCAGATATCTGTACAGTTTATTTGTTGTTGCGCGTTCCAAACTGCGGTCTTTTATGGTTATCATTGGATAGTTTCTGAACGGTGGGTAGTAATGTCTGTATGTAGTTCTTATGTACTTCTACGATAATTGGTTGCACCCCTTCATGAGTGGCAGTGGTTTAACATGAATAACTTATCTGTGAGGTCTGTAAGTTGTTTCTCTGTCTGGCCGTCCCGTCTTACTGTCTCTCTGTGTCGACTGTCTCTCTGTATGATGTGTATGTATGTAGGCATGTATGCATATATGGTATGTATGCATGTGTGTGTGTGTCGTGTGGTGTGTGTGTGGTGTGTGGTGGTGTGTGTGTGTGACAGATGACCTAGAAGGAAGAAACAAGTGTTCAAAGCTAACACCCCATGCAACATCAGATCTTTAGAACCCCCCCCACCCACACACACACACACACACACACAGCCGCGCGCTGCGCGCGCGCGCGCGGTGTGTGAGTATTCATCGTACACGCCTGTCCGCGAACGTGGCAGTCAGCTACGTGCGGTTGTGTATGTCTTTCGTAAAGACCAAGCAGGCAAACAAAAGCGGTGGGTTTGGTGTCGGTGGGTTCACTGCTGTCAGAACTGATTCGATGTCAGGTGTTGCGAGTTCCAATCCCACCGGCTCCCAGTGTAAACTTCTGCTGTCCTCCCTTATCGTTCTTAGTGGCGTCAGTTTGGTGTTCATGGGTATTATTGGTCTTTACACTCTCATGGGATGCTCACCAGTCAGACTTCGTCTTCATTGGGGTCAAAACATTTACCCTGTTAGTCAGTAACAAGGTCCACGACTTGTGCCTCACGGTGCTAACCACCTGGTCACGCAGACCTGTGTGGACTTGTGCCTCACGGTGCTAACACCTTGTCAAGGCAGAATGTGTGTGACTTGTGCCTCACGGGCGTTAACCACCTTGTCAGGCAACATTGTGTGTGACTTGTTCATCACGCGTTAACCACCTTGTCAAGGCAGACTGTGTGTGACTTGTGCCTCACGGCGTTAACCACCTTGTCACGGCAGACTGTGTTTTTCTGTGCCTCACGGCGTTAACCAACTTGTCAAGGCAGACATGTGTGTGACTTGTGCCTCACGGCGTTAACCACCTTGTCACGGCAGACTGTGGTGTGACTTGTGCCTCACGGTGTTAACCACCTTGTCATGGCAGACATGTGTGTGACTTGTGCCTCACGGCGTTAACCACCTTTGTCACGGCAGACCTGTGTGTGATTGTGCCTCACGGTGTTAACCCACCTTGTCACGGCAGACATGTGTGTGACTTGTGCCTCACGGCGTTAACCACCTTGTCACGGCAGACATGTGTGTGTGTGACCTTGTGCCGACACGCCTCACGGTTAACCACCTTGTCACGGCAGACATGTGTGTGACTTGTGCCTCACGCGGTTAACCACCTTGTCACGGCAGACATGTGTGTGACTTGTGCCTCACGGTGTTAACCACCTTGTCACGGCAGACAGTGTGTGACTTGTGCCTCACGGTGTTAA
>JADBJO010022923.1:0-12500 GCA_016801955.1 Conus betulinus
CAGAACTATTAACCTTTTTTTGTTGTTGTTGAAAATTTGCTTTGATTTCCACCTACAGCCAACTCGCATTTTAGTACTGGTATTCATCGAGTTAATTCACATCCGTGGTGGAATCATCCTGTAGAAATCACACCACAGTCCCTTGAAAGATGCTGTCGCAATGTCTGGCACATAATCTCTGTGTCTGACTGTCACGTTTGCTTTGTGTTATTGAAACGAATCTTCCTGCTTATGGTATAAAGTCTGCTGTGTCTGTTTCTGCGACACAATCCTTTTGAACTGGATATAGAGTAATATAGACGTTTCGACCACTTATCTAAATTATGTGAGCTGTTGTAGCCAACCTGTGATGGGTGTGTGCGCGTGGTGTGTGTGTGTGTGCGTGTTGTGTCCGCACGTGTGTGTATTGTGTGTCTCTGTGTATGCGTTATAGGGTTGCATGCGTGTGTGTGTGTGCGTGTGCGTGCGCGCGCGCGCGCGCGTATGTGTGTGTGTGTGTGTGTGTGTGTGCGAGCGCGCGTGTGTGCGTGCGTGCGCGCTCTGTGTGTGTGTGTGTGTGTGTGTATTGTGTGTGTGTCTGTATGCGTGTGGGTGCGCGGGCATGTGTACGTGCGCGCGTGCGTGCGTGTGTGCTTGCGTGTGTGGTGTGGCTTGTGTGTGCGTGTGGGTGTGTGTGTGCGTGCGTGTGTGTGTGCGCGCGCGGGCGCTCGCGCGCTCCCGCGCTTCAGTCTATAATCTTGACTAAAGATAACGCAGCCATTGTCAACCAGGACTGGTGCAGACGGCAGGATTCAACCCTGAATCCATGATACACCATCCCAAAGGTCCGCCTGAGGTCATGGCCCGCACGCTCACAGTCCCAGCTTCTCACGTGGTCATGCTCAGCGACCTGTACGAGGAGGTCAGTCGAAGGTCACAGCTCAGTCTACACAGTGACAACAAAGGGGAACAACGCCCTCTCCTCCTGTGGAGGGTAGAGGCGCTGATTTACTTCCCCTACCAGACGTCTACTGCCAGGCCAAAAAGTTACAGTTTTCGTTTCAGGCCACATAGACTGTTTGGTCAGAGCTACGTTGAATTCGACAGGACCAACCATTATTATACTCCCATGCTGGCTGCGGGATTCAGAATTGTCTACACTTTTCACGCGGTAAGTGTGTCTGTCAGATTGGCCCTAAAAATTGCTTTGAAATATGTGTGAGCAAGAAAGCCTGATTATCGTTTATGAAAATGAGTGCGTGAGTAGAGATGTTATGAACGAATAAACCAATAAACATGAACGATATGACTACAATGCCAAAGGAATAATTGATAATCAGCAAACCTATTAACCTATGATGTGCGGATTCTCTCTCTCTCTCTCTCTCTCTCTCTCTCTCTCTCCTCTCTCCGTCTCTCTCTCTCTCTGTCTGTGAATCCCCCCCCCCCCCCCCCCTCCCCCTTCCCCGTACTAAACCGGCCCAGCTGAGAGTCGAACTAGCTACCTCTGGATCGGCAACCAGCGCTCCACAACTAATGATTTCTCCAGGCCTAGGTGACAACAGATTTTAGTCACAGGGAGTCAAAGGACTTTTCCAAAGTTAGTAAAATCAGAGAGAGAGAGAGAGAGAGAGAGAGAGAGAGAGAGAGAGAGATGGAGGGAGAGTAATGGAGAGAGAGAGAGAGTAATGGAGGGAGGGAGGAGAGAGAGAGAGAGAGGAGAGAGAGAGAGAGATAGAGAGAGAGACAGAGGACACTATGTACTTGGAGCAGCTAATGCGCATAGGTGTGTGTGTGTGTGTGTGGTTTGCGTGTGTGCGCGCGCGCGTGCGTGCGTGCGTGCGTGCGTGCATGCGTGCGCGCGCGCGCGCGTGTGTGTGTGTGTGCGCGCGCGTGTGTGTACGTGCTTGCGTGGGTGCGTGCATGCGTATGTGCGTGCGTGCGCGCGCGCACGTGTGTGTGTGTGTGTGTGTGTGTGTGTGTGTGTGTGTGTGTGTGTGTGTGCATACGTGCGTTCGTGCGAGCGTGCGTGCGTGTGTTTATGCGTGCGTGCGTGCGTGTGTGTGTATGCGTGCGCGCGCGCGCGCGCGCGCGTGTGTGTGTGTGTGTGTGTCTGTGATCTTGCAGCCTAACTCCACCCCCACAAAAATCTGGCAGACGGTCAGTGGAACTGCTCCGTGCCACACTGGCCCCACTTCCAGCCCCACCTGGCCTGCAACCTGAGAGTGCAGTGCTCTGGGGGAGAGGACGAGGAACAGTGTGGCCACGACACCTGCCCCCCCTGCTGGCTTCACACCGTCAAGGGCCAGTGCTATGTGCTGGTCAGACCGGAGGGGCCCACTCAACTACACCCAGGCCAGGGACAGCTGTAGAGCTCTCGGGGGTCATCTGGTCAGCCTGTCCACGGCGGCGAAAATGGAAGCATTGAAGGACGTGCTGTGGACTCGTAGCCGCAAGTTTGATTTCTTTGTGGGTCTGGAGGCTGGTCTGTCCACTTCTCATTTAAGGTGAGCTGGCACCCTGAATGATTTGGGTTCAGGGTCTGTGGGGGGGTTTCGTGGATGTGTCTTCTCTATTCTGCTGCGATGGTGTCAGGCGTCTGTGACGTATTCCATGTCATGTCCCACCACTCACAGTGAAGCCTATTCTTTTTTTTCTTTCTTTTAGAGTGTTGGGGACTTTACATGATGTGAGACAGAAACGCTCTATAGCAGACTCCATGAAACCTTTGTTCAAATATGTCCCAGCTAATGCCATCTTTGAATTTCTGAAGACTAACCTTTTTCATCCGGTCGAAGATTTTTACGGAGGAACGGTTGTTGTTGTTGTTGTTATTGTTGTTGTTGTGTTGTTGTTTGTTGTGGTCCTTGTTTGTTGTTGTTGTTGTTGTTGTTGTGTGTGTGTTTTGAGGGTATGTTTTAATGTTTGCCAATGAGGGTTTTTTTTTTTCTTTTTTTTTTCTTTTCTTTCTTTTCTTTTTTCTTTTTTTTTTTCTTTTTTTTAAATAATGACTTGTGATTTGACTTCAACGCGGTGACATCCCTGATATAGCCCTTTGCCGTCGGCTGGGCTATAAGCCACATTATCTTACCTCGCCTCTGTGCATTTGTTTTTGTTTCGTCCCCCCCCCCCCCCCTTACAACAACGCCCTCCCTCTTCCATCCCGTTCCCCTAATATTTCCCGAAAACATTGCTTAGCAAGAGATCAGATCTTGTTGTATAGCGACACCATTGTGGTTGACATTTCTTCATGAATGTCCATGGTGCATGCTTTGAAGCACTTGTTCATAGTTGATTTGATCCTATTTTAGGTTACCGATCTTGCAGTAACACTTCATTTCCTAAAGTTTGGATTTGTTGTTTCTTTCAGATTCGCCGTGGAGGTCAATGCCTTTCGGGCATACGAACAGGAGGAGAAGATATTCCAGTGCACACACAATTTCCATCTTGTATTTCACGTGTGTGTGTGTGTGTGTGTGTGTGTGTGTGTGTGTGTGTGTGTGCGCGCGTGCGTGAGTGCGCGCGCACGCGCGCGCGCGTGTGTGTGTGTGTACACTGGTCGTGGTATTGCAGATACCAGATATAATCGTATTGACCCCTTTCTATGACGTAGGTTCCGCTATGCTCTGCGGCATGAAGATGGAACGATAGCCTACTCCACACCTGTACTCTTCCATGGTATGTAGCCATAGGAGTGCTGCATCTCTCTCTCTCTCTCTCTCTCTCTCTCTCTCTCTCTCTGTGATTGTGTGTATGTTTGAATGAATGCAGGCAGTATGTATGTCTGTCTGTCTATATATATATATATATATATGTGTGTGTGTGTGTGTGTGTGTGTGTGTTGTGTGAGAGAGAGAGAGAGAGAGAGAGAGAGAGAGAGAGAGAGAGAGAGAGAGAGAGAGAGAGAGAGAGACTGAGAGAAACAGACAGTTGTTCGTACTAAAATATATCCCCCTAGCTAGCCTGTGCAATTCTTTGACATAAACTTGTTGAATTAGATCTAGTTGTAAAGTGAGACGAATGCAGACGGAAATCTAAACAAATCGTAAATAAATGTTAGCGAACCGCCCAGAGAAACGTGGACAAACGAGTCACAAGACAAAAGCAGACCTAACGACAGAGAGAGAGAGAGAGAGAGAGAGAGAGAGAGAGAGAGAGAGGAGAGACAGACAGACAGACAGAGAGAGAGAGAGAGAGAGAGAGAGAGAGAGAGAGAGAGAAGAGAGAGAGAGAGAGAGAGAGAGAACAGAAACAGAAACAGACAGACAGACAGAGTGTGTGTGTGTGTGTGTGTGTGGGGGGGGGGGGGGGGGGGGGGGGGAGCCTTCGCCAATTTCATGACCCTTTTAAAGGAGACAGATATCAGGACTGGATGTTGTTGTCACTTCTGATAATGCATGTATTGCACTAATCTGCCCTCAGACCTAATAGTGCGTGTATTGCACTGCTCTGTTTGCCCTCAGACCTGATAGTGCATGCATTGCACTGCTCTGTTTGCCTTCAGACCTGATAGTGCATGCATTGCACTGCTCTGTTTGCCTTCAGACCTGATAGTGCATGCATTGCACTAATCGGTTTGCCTTCAGACCTGATAGTGCATGTATTGCACTGCTCTGTTTGCCTTCAGACCTGATAGTGCGTGTATTGCACTAATCGTTTTTGCCTTCAGACCTGATAGTGCATGTATTGCACTAATCGGATTGGCTTCAGACCTGATAGTGCATGTATTGCACTAATCGGATTGCCTTCAGACCTGATAGTGCATGTATTGCACTAATCGGATTGGCTTCAGACCTCATAGTGCATGTATTGCACTGATCTGTTTACTTCAGACCTATTGTGTATCTATTTTCTTTTTTTTTTTTAAACGAGGGATTGGAGCTAATTTGTAGAACTTATCTACTAGTCATAAGAAAAATACCTAGAGGACTTTGCATCGCGAATTTCAATTGTGCAGCATTGAGATATCTTTATGTCTGTGTGCACACAGACCAGTACCCTCCTTTGTGTGGCAGACTGACGGCTATCTATGATGAATTCGTCATTTTGAGCAACTGCAAACACAGACTACCTATACATTATGTATGTGAACTGGCCCCTACCTTAAACGCCAGCTGGGACAGAAACGGGGTTTCTCTCTTACCACGCCTTGGAAATGTCACGGACATCCCCGCCTTCCCTCGTCCAGACTTGCCTCTCACTCGATGCCCTGACCAGCACTGGACTTTCACCTTTTTAGCCTGTGACGTCAGCGCCGATTGTTGGGCCAGGGACGACGTCACAGACACCACGTGGGATTCCCCTGCCTCCTCCTGGTGTGAGGCGCCGGTGACGTCATTTCCTCTGTCCTTTCTCTGTGAAGGGGAGAAGCAGCGCGT
This sequence comes from Conus betulinus, assembly GCA_016801955.1. NCBI lineage: Eukaryota > Metazoa > Mollusca > Gastropoda > Neogastropoda > Conidae > Conus > Conus betulinus. Next base: position 5,358 of record JADBJO010022923.1, read on the forward strand.
GGCGTTCACGCTGGTGTGTGATTCTCGTGTGGACTGCGCTGACGGCAGTGATGAGGATTTCTGTTCGTACCAGCCCTGCCCTGTACATGCTGACATTCACTGTGGCAGTAGTGGTCAGGTAGGTGACATGGGTTGATGGCAGTGATGAGGATTTCCGTTCGTACCAGCCCTGCCCACAGTAGTCAGGTAGGTGGTATGTGTGGACAGCAATGATGAGGATTTCCGTTCGTACCAGCCCTGCCCTCAGTGGTCAGGTAGGTGACATGTGTTGACAGCAGTGATGAGGATTTCCGTTCGTACCAGCCCCGCCCTCAGTTGTCAGGTAAGTGACATGTGTTGTGGTGGATTTCCGTTCGTACCAGCCCTGACCTCAGTTGTCAGGTAAGTGACATGTGTTGTGGTGAATTTCCGTTCGTACCAGCCCTGACCTCAGTCGTCAGGTAAGTGACATGTGTTGAGGATTTCCGTTCGTACCAGCCCTGCCCTCAGTGGGCAGGTAAGTGGCATGTGTTGAAGATTTCCGTTCGTACCAGCCCTGCCCTCAACATGCTGACATTCACTGTCAAGCAGTTGTCAGGTAGGTGACATGTGTTGATGGCAATGATGAGGATTTCCGTTCGTACCAGCCCTACCCACAGTTGTCAGGTAGGTGACATGTGTTGATGGCAGTGATGAGGATTTCCGTTCGTACCAGCCCTGCCCTCAGTGGTCAGGTAGGTGACATGTGTTGAGGATTTCCGTTCGTACCAGCCCTACCCACAGTTGTCAGGTAGGTGACATGTGTTGATGGCAGTGATGAGGATTTCCGTTCGTACCAGCCCTGCCCTCAGTGGTCAGGTAGGTGGCATGTGTTGAGGATTTCCGTTCGTACCAGCCCTGCCCTCAACATGCTGACATTCACTGTCGAGCAGTTGTCAGGTAGGTGACATGTGCTGATGGCAGTGATGAGGATTTCCGTTCGTACCAGCCCCAACATGCTGACATTCAGTGGGGTAGCAGTGGTCAGGTAGGTAGGTGACATGACAAGGGCACATCATACATGAGCTTCTGTGGCAGCGCCAGCTCTGAAAGTCCACACGGTGAGAGCGATCTTCACAATCGCATCATGAACAGATGCTCGAATGCTGCCGAATCAGCAAGTGTTCAATGCTTCCGCTTCTCATCCAACACACCCATGATACCACCAGTCGAACCCCGGCTGTGACAGTAACTGCCTGGTCGTGGACTGAGCAGGAGTGAGAATGTTCCTTCCAAGAGCCTATCATGTCCACCCCAGGAAGAGTTGTCATCAGTTAGTCGGTAATTGTGACACTAACGTGCTGTGACAGTAACTACCTAGTCGTGGACTGAGCAGGAGTGAGAATGTCCCTTCCAGGAGCCTATCATGTCCGTCCTATGAAGAGCTGTCGTCACTTGGCCGGTAATTGTGACACTGACGCGCACCAACGTGGAGAGAGGTAATCGAAAGTCCGTCGACGTGAGAGCAGGGGATTACTCCCCCCCCCCCCCCCCCCCCTCACTCAACATGTGACATCTGATGTTCAATTTTACACATGTAAACTTAGGTACAGCTATGTGAAATAAGATGACATTCTACAGATGTGTGTGTGTGTGTGTGTGTGTGTGTGTGTGTGTGTGTGTGTGTGCGTGCGTGCGTGTGTGTGTGTGTGTGTGTGTGTGTGTGTGTGTGTGTGTGTGTGTGTGTGTGTGTGTGTGTGCATGCATGCGTGCGTGCGTGCGTGCGTGCGTGCGTGTGTGTGCGTGTGTGTGTAAAACAGAAAAAACATTTAGCTCTCTCTCTCTCTCTCTCTCTCTCTCTCTCTCTCTCTCTCTCCCCGAAGCGTCACTGCTAATTAAGATTGTCTGACAAAAGTACAAAAGTATTCATCAGTTATTCAAACAACAACAACAACAACAACAAAAAAAAGCAAGCAAACAAACAAACTCAGACTAGACCGAAATGCCTAACTATCGACAGAATACTAAGTGCTGAAGGTACTGTCTGTCATCCCATTTTCTTGTGTTAAAGTCAAACAGGACAGAAACAAGAAAAAAAGCATTGCGCACAGAGAGAGAGAGAGAGAGAGAGAGAGAGAGAGAGAGAGAGAGAGAGAGATAGATAGATTACCAGCTTCTCTACCGTATCATGTATTCCGCGACTAACAACCATGAACAGATGTTTAAAACGATATACGCTTTATGTCTGACATAAATATAGTGTTTCTCTCACCACGGCTGGTGCAACTTTGAAGAAGACTGCTTCAATCTGGCTGATGAGGTGGGCTGCCTTTCAAGCACAGAAAGTTTGCTCTACAGACAGATGGAATCCTTTCGCCGGGGACAGTTCAAACCTCCCCTTCCCCCTGCCGAGGTGCGTTACTCCAAGCTACTTCTTGGCGTACCGTTCATCGTTCCCATGAACACGTCCGTGGATGACCACCACACGAGCAAGGTCTCCGTATGTCCACAGACCCACTTCCAGTGTCCAGGGGATGGTTACTGTCTGCCTGTCTTTGTGCTGTGCAATGCTGTGGACGACTGCCCGGGCAGGGAGGACGAGGTGGACTGTGAACACTTCACCTGTCCAGGTTTTCACCGGTGCCGGAATTCCCGCATGTGTCTGCACCCTGAGCACCTGTGTGACGAGGTCAGGCACTGCCAGTGGCAGGACGATGAGGCCTTCTGCCATCACCTGTGTCCCGCGGGCTGCACGTGCCAGGGCCTGTCCTTTCGGTGCAGACGGCAGGTCAGTCTTATGGAGAACCACCCTGACGTGCGCTACCTGGATGCCAGCGACAGCGGGCAGAGGCCTGAGCGTTTGTGGAACAACACGATGCTGGTGTTCCTGGTTCTACAGCGGTGTGACGTCACCACGCTCTGCCTCCTCGGTTGCCCAACTTAATCATTCTGGATCTGAGCCACAACCAGCTCCATGCAGTGACCCTGGAGCAGCTGAGACAGACAGAGAATCTGCAGGTGTTGCTGCTGACAGGGAACCCGCTGACTGGAGTGTTGGGAGGCAACAGGTCATCAGGGGCGCACCCCTTCCCTGCCCTGCACGTCCTGCACTTGTCGGAAGTGCACGTGCCTCACCTGTCTGCCGACATGTTGAGGTGTTCCCCTCACTGACCGTCCCTGAACCTGTCACAGAGCGGTGTGCGGCAGGTGACTGGCCGACTGCCCACACACCACAGCTACAGACACTGGACGTGACGGGCTGTGTCCTGCACCACCTCCCCCGTCACTGGCTCACCTCCCTCCCCAAACTGCGCTCTGTGTACACCGACCTCCCCACTCTGTGCTGTCCTCAGAACTGCCTGCAGGATTCCACCTCAAGCACTGCCCACTCCCCTCCTCCTCTCTTCTCCTCCTGTCACAGTCTGCTGGGTTCGACCTCACTGCGAGCTGTGACCGCTGCCTTGGCCACTGTAGCCCTAGCCTGCAGCTTTTTTTCCACTCTCCTGTTCCACCTGTACCAATCCCAAGTGACCAGAGCAAGGAGCACCGCGTTTGAGTGTCAGCTCTTAGTGTCCAGTCTGGTGATGGGCCTGTACCTGTCAGGTGTGTGTCTTGCGGACCAGCTGTTCCGAGGTCACTACCTGTGGGAAGACAGATGGTGGAGGTACAGCCCCTGGTGTTCCCTGTGCGGCGTTCTCTACCTGCTGTCCACACAGGTGTCCACCTTCCTCATGGCGTGTCTGACAGCGGACCACTGCCTTCACCTGGCCAGCCGTGACCTACAACTGTGGGGCAAAAGACGAGTGATGGCCTCTAGCGCGTGTGTTGGGTCGTGGGTTTGATTCTCTCCACCACGCCACATGTCTTTGCCTCCACCCCACAGCATCAGACGGCTCTGTGCGTTCCTCTTCCCCTGACTGGCGACCCACACACACGCATCACCAGACCTCACAAGTCGTGGTCGTGCTGAACACGTCGCTGATGGTGCTGACGACGACGGGCCAGGTCTACATCTACATCGCCGTTCATCTCGACCCCGTGGTCTTCCTGGCCGACTCCCAGAGATCGCGCCAGCTGAAACTCTGCCCGCCGCACCATCAGCATCTCTGGCGCTCACGCCTGCAGCTGGTTCCTGGTGGCTGTGCTGCTGCTGCTGCTGCTCCTGCTGCCCGCACAGCGGTCCCCGCCTGACGAAGTGCGCTCAGCTGTGACCGCCTTTGCGCTGCCCGTCACCGTGGCGTTGATGCCTGTCCTGTCCTCCACGTCATGAACATGGCCTTGGAACAACGCAGACACGTCCAGATTCAGCGTGTGCGGCAACGTCTGGGCAACAAGGTCAAGGCCACACAGTGCCAGGAAGGAAGCAAACTGATCTGAGATCGGCTACACAATATGTATATCGTCTCACTACAACAGGAACATAAATCAATCAATAAACACACAAAACAAACAAACAAATCAATGCATAGATAGTTTGATGAATAAATGAATATGCAGTTCACATGCGCGCGTTCCTCAATTATGCAAGGGGGACGGGATAGGAGTTAAAATTTAAAAAAAAAATCCAACGATTTAAAAGAAAATAAAATATGTCACAAGTCATATTACTGAACTCATTCACATTTTCATTGATACCAAACTTTTTTTTCGTCATATCTCGCATTTACACTGACAGAGACAGACACATACACAGACAGACGCTCTCACAGACACACATATACACACACAGAGGCGCGCGCGCAGACACACACACACACACACACACACACACACACACACGCACACACACACACACACACTCGCGCACACACAGTGCCACACAGACAGACAGACACATATATATACACACACACGTGCGCGCATGCATGCACAGACGCATAGTGCCACTCTCTCAATATCGATCTATCTATCTATCTATCTATCTAGATAAATAGATATAGATATATAAAAAAAAATATATATAAAATATCAAAATGCCCTTCCATATTTCGAAAATGCTCAACCACTTGGGGAGCAACATCTGTTAAAAGATGAATAAAAATGAAGAAGTATATAAGTATTGCGTGTTTTTTTTAAAATACTTCTTCATTTTACTTCCTCTTTTAACGAATATATGTATATATTTCCTTGCAACTCTTTCTTTTTGTTTCATTATTTTTTTCCCTTCGATGGCTGCTTTAGGGTGCAGTTGGATTTTTGTTTGAACCCTTGGTGGTGAGAACACCACAGAATTATGGACTGTGGTGTGTCTCCATCTCACGCCAAGGGAGCACAGACACAATCAGCCGTGTCTTCCTGATGACTCCGATCCAGTGGACGAAAGGCCTCGGAGAAGGCAATATGAATAGATCTTTTTTCAAGAGGGATTGCGATGTTTTGCACATGCTGGCTTATGAAGGGTTTCATATTTATGATATAATTTCCTTATCTTGTGTCTCTCGTTTTATTCCTCTCCCTCCCGTTTTTGAGCCGATGCTTGAGGATCCATTTACGGATGCAAGGGAGGTCAAAAGGTGACAACAGTCAGAGTGGTCAGCTCAAATGTTTCATTACCCAAGCATCGTCAGTCACGCAAGTACTGACAACAGCCAAGATCTGTACAGAACAGCCTTTACTTGCATCTCCTAAGAGGTGCAATCTCCTTCTGAATGACCAGCAAAACTTGAACAAATTAGTAGTTGTTTGAAAACAAGTGCAGGCTTAAGTAGAATAGATTATCTGTACTCAGAGTCTAATAAGTTCACACTTACTGAAATATTTCAGCTGGGCCACAACCAGTCTTCATTAGTCAACTGAAGCAACAAAGGGAGCTGCTGGTTGGATGTGTCGTGAGTTCGAGCTCACTGCAGCAGAGTTCACATTAGCTGCAGGTTGTGAGTCCGAGTTCACTAGAGGTCAGTTAGAGTTCACCACAGGAACTCGGACTCACAACCTGCAGCTAATGTGAACTCTGCTGCAAACCAAACAATATATACATATATGTATGCTGTTAACGCATGTCACCGACCGGCGGTACTGAACCAGCACGTCCACGTCTTCAGCGTGGTGGTTCAAGATAGAGAGCATGTGCGCGTATGCGTGCGAGCGTGCGTGTGTGCGCGTGTGTGTATATGTGTGTGCGTGTGCGCGCGCGTGTGTAAAATTGGGGTTTTAGTTAGGTGGGGGTTAGGCTAAGTTCCTCGGGGTTAGGTAGGGAAGATTAGGCTAGGTAGGGGGGCGAGGAAAGTAGGACATACAATTCTTACCTTCCAGTCTTCATTTATTCAGGGAGTGGAAGGAGGAAGATGGTTTCGTTTCCGACTGTTACCCCTTTGTTGCCTTGGTTCGACACCAGAGAGGGCGGGGCTGGATATCGGCAGTTGCTGTGTTGTCAAATCAGTGAGTTGTTGTTGTAAAATGCCGTGTTGTTGCACGAGCAACAACTAGTCCGTTGGTCAGGTGTGTCAGCTCTGCGGAGGGATACACTGTTCTGACCAATGGTCGCTTTGTGTCGTGAGTGAGGCTCACATGATTCCGACCAGGGCGGAATGCGTTGGGGTAGCTCCACTTCGGTCCCTGGTGTTCGTCGTCGGGGTGGACGTGCTCCTTGTAGTTACGGTGGGGGAGCGCCGTTAGTTCGTGCTGAGTGACTTCAAGTCATAGTTAGGGCCAGGTCCTCGTCGGGGTTGGTGCGCCCTTGGCCTGTGCCGAGTCTGTGTCGTCCTTGTTGGCAGCCACTTTCAGCCAGGTGCAGAACTGGTGTGGTTGCTCATCTGTCAGTCCAGGTTGGTGATCTGTTATGTTCGTGGTGTTGTGGTTTGTCGTGTTGTCTTGTATTATGGTCGAGTTGTACTGTAGTTGTCTCATGTTGTGATTAGTTGGTATTGTGTTCGTTGCGTATATGGTTGTCTGGTATGATGTCGTCTTGGTTTCGTGGTTGAAATTTGTTGTCAGCCGGTTTTTTTGTCACCTCTTTTCCGTCTACCTTGTAAGTATCGTACATAGTGATTCCGGAGTTCGGTTGTCATGGGACAGTTTGACTAAACAATTTGGGTTCGATATAATAACCATTGATGGACGGTGAGGCAGATATTGAGTGTTGCTAGCTCATGTTTAATTTCAGTCGGTTCAATAAGAGGGGCAATTTGAGGTTGCATTTTGTTGAGGATCATAATATGAGTCAGGTGCAGATGTGTCTGCGTGAAT
>JADBJO010022923.1:17500-27229 GCA_016801955.1 Conus betulinus
GGTTTCTAGTGCTGTGTTTTTTTTTTTTTGTAAAATGCACCTGGACCAAATTTCCCACGATGAGATAATGAAGTGTTTTTTTTATCTTATCTTATCTTATCTTATCTTATCTTATCTCACAGATTACAGACATAGAATGCATGTTCTGTGTCTATCTGTCTGTCTGTCTGTCTGTTTCTCTCTCTCTCTTCCCCAGTGTGCACACTGTGTGTGTGTGTGTGTGTGTGTGTGTGTGTGTGTGTGTGTGTGTGTGTGCAGTGGTTCAAGGTAGGTTCTAATGATAGCTTTCCTCAACACATAATATTTCCAAACGTGGTGTTTACAATAGAAAAAGATCAATTCATTCGTGTCTGACAATATGGAAAATAAAGTAACGACAGCAGCAGCAACATAATACCAGCTGTTGGTCTGCAGAAGCGTGTAAATCTGTTCCCACCGCACCTGAGATTAAATGGTGAACAGAACTGGTGGCATTTATTCATTACTTCTTTTCGTGGCCGTGTTTTTTTCCATGAGTGAATTTAAATCAAGTGCACGTTAGAGAATAATCTGGAACTTTGGCCAAACCTTAAACAACTCAGACACTGTCGTTGAGGATCTAAAGTTCAGTGCATACTCCTTCTTTCGATCTTGACTGTTAATTTCCTGTTGCTTAGTCAAAAGCTTTGTCTGTGTGTTGGGTTTGCATGTCAGTTACAGTTGCGTTTTGTTTGTTTGTTTATTTTTTTGTTGTTGCTGTTGTTGTTGTTGTTGCTGTGTCCTTTGTTTCATTTATTCCCATCGTTCCTCTATTTTCTCAGTCATTAGGATATCAGAGTTAGTCTGTGTATTACCCTGATTCTCTCTCTCTCTCTCTCTCTCTCTCTCTCTCCTCTCTCTCTCTCTCTCTCTCCTCTCTCTCTCTCTCTCTGTCTCGCTCTCTCTCTCTCTCTGTGTCTCGTCCTGACTATCTGTCTCCGTCTGTCTCTCTGGCTCTGTGTGTGTGTGTTTGAGAGAGAGAGGAGAGAGAGAGAGAGAGAGAGAGAGAGAGAGAGAGAGGGGGAGGGAGGAAAGAGAGAGACAGAGACAGAGAGGGATAGTAGAGATCGATAGAGAGAGATCACGTGCACATGTCTGTGTTTAAAAAAAACCAACTTATCATCTTTTTTTTTTTCTCGGTTCTGACGACACCCCCACTCCCCGACCACCGAGGGGAGACAGACAGACAGAGAGGCAGGAAAGCGACAATGGGAAGACCTGTCACCTTCAGGATAAACACTCCACCCCCCACCCCCCACCCATGAAGGGAGACAGACAGAGAGGCAGAGAGGGAGAAGAGGGGGGAAAAGGAAAAGAAGAAGAAGAAGAAGAAGAGAAGAAGAAGAAGAAGAGAAGAAGAAGAAGACGAAGAAGGAGGGAGGAGGAGGAGGAGAGAAGAAGAAGAAGAAGAAGAAGAAGAAGAAGAAGAAGAAGTCGACGAAAAAGAAGAATAAGAATATAGAAGCAGTAGTAGTAGTAGTAGAAGAAGAAGAAGAAGAAGAAGAAGGAAGGAAGAAGAGGAAGATCAACAGCAACATATAACAACAACAACAACAACACACAACAACACAACAAAAAGATAAAATAGAGCTCTTGCCTCATTGCGTTGCATACAGCACTCACCTCACGCACAAGGACGAAAGACAAAAGAAAAATCAATACCTTGAGTGATGCTGGAAACAGCCGTCTGTCCAGCAGCCATCTTGCTGTAGATGACGCCCCCTACTGCGCCCCGCTATCCCCAAGGCAGCAACTCCAGCCACCGCTCCCCCTACTATGGCAGCAGTGTTGCTGGAGCCCGACTCTTCAGAGCTGGCGGAGTTGTTGGCTGTGGTGTTGGCGGTGGTGGTTGAAGTGGTTGAGAGCTGCTATTGGTGGTGTGCTGGCTGGTCGAGTTTACTGGCGGTGGCGTGCTCGTAACTGTCGAGAGACATGTCATGGCACTCTAAGACACTGAAGCCTGGAAGTTCATTTCAGATATTCTGTCATTTGTATCATGAACTGAAAGAGTTTTAGACGTTTTATTTTTAATTGTTTCACACACCCACACACACACACACGCACGCGCGCGCATACACACACACACACACACACACACACACACACACACACACACACACACACACACACACACATATTATATATAATATATATATATATATATATATAGTCGTTAAATATAGGTTTCGAAAAGGCGTTTGATTCGATTAATTGGGAATGTATGCTTAAAGCATTAAAGAGCTTAGTTTAAAAACCGATATACGCAGGTAGATCACGGGCATTTAATGAAAACAGAAAGTCTGGTGGTCTTCGAAACTGTCACGTTTCAGACTAGTTTGAAGCTAAAAGAGGTAGTCGGCAAGGGACCCCTGCTTACCCAAGCTTTTTTTCCCCCACAAGCAAAGACTTGAGATCAGCCCTGTGTGGATACCCACTCACTGGTCTGATAGAAGCGACCTTCTCTGGCCCTGACCGCTACTGACCGACCGATCCAACACAGCTGAAACGATTCCTGTCTAAGAGGCTGAATCTAGCACATCTCACATGTGGTGCTGGTGGCAGGCTTTGGTCTGAAACGTCCCCTCGATGCTGGACAGTCCGGAAAAGCTGGACACCGTGAACACGTGATCCGAGTCCGGGTCCGTGGCCATGTTGTTCAGCTCCCGTCCACCCCCGTGCCCACGCCGATGGAGAAGATGGTGATGCCGGCGGCCCGGGCCAGAGAGGCTTCATGTGGACGGGTCGACCCACGACTGACCATCGGTGATCACGATGGCCACGTTGGGGATGGCGCTCCTGTCGCCATTGGCCGTGGTGAACATGGAGGTCCGCATGAGCTGAATGGCACGGTCTGTGGGAGAGGTCAGGGACATGCTTGTTTAGGAAGGATGGGTGGTGTGTGTATGGTGGTGGTGGTGCATTGTTGTATGAACTATTTCAATGTGTGCTGTATACTTTTTCCCCCTGGAAGGTGTATGTAAGGACGTTAGGAATGGCACTCCTGTAGCCATAGGCCGTGCGTGCGTGCATGCGTGCGTGCGTTCGTACGTGCGTGCGTTTGTGCGTGCGTGCGTGCATTCGTGCGTACGCGCGCGCGTGCGCGCGCTCGTGTGTGTGTGTGTGTGTGTGTGTGTGTGTGTGTGTGTGTGTGTGTGTGTGTGTGTGCATGAGTAACTGCATGCGTGCATTCGTCGTGTGCGTGTGATGTGTCCAGATCCACTCATCTGTTTCCCCACCCAAAACTCTCTTCTTTTCAACATACATTCGAAGAACGCTTATGTGTGTCCCTTTCCTAGCCCCCCTCCCCCTCTCCCCCTCCCGTCCCCCCCATCCCAAACAACCCACACATTTCAATCTTACCTGTACGCGTCCCGCCCGCAGTGTAAGCAATTCCGCTGACGGTACTCTTCAGCGAAGCTTTGTTGAAATCGTCGTTCAGATTGAACTCGGTGTAGGCGAAGTCATCGTATTTGACCACCCACCCCACCCTCACCAGGTCACTGCCGATGTCGAAGTCTTCGATGAGGTCGTTGACAAACTGCAGCATGGTCTGGAAGTTGCTGTGGCCCACACTGCAGAGGCGTCCAAGACGAAGACCACGTCCCCCTGCAGACCCCCACAAGAGCCTGGACAGAGTGACCTCAAGGTGGGTGCCGATGTTGGGCAGGTGAGTAGACACAGACATCGCCAGACATAAAAGGAAAAATATTGTTAGTCCTAGCAGCAAAGTGAGGCGACTGCAGACGGAAATCTAACAAATTTTTAAGGGGTATTTTCAAGGCTCCGCCGACACACACGTAGACAAACGTTGGATAAAAAAACGTCCATCTTGCGCCAAATTGGATAGAGATAAGTGATTGCTGAATCATGTTAACCAAACTTGGCGGGAAGGGGAACTGTACCCCAACGACGACAAATCCACTGAAGGGAAGAACTGTCTCCCGACGACAAATCCACTGAAGGGAAGAACTGTCTCCCAAGGACAAATCCACTGAAGGGAAGAACTGTCTCCCGACGACAAATCCACTGAAGGGGAGAACTGTCTCCAAGGACAAATGCACTGAAGGGAAGAACTGTCTCCCAACGACAAATCCACTGAAGGGAAGAACTGTCTCCCGACGACAAATCCACTGAAGGAAGAACTGTCTCCCGACGGCAAATCCACTGAAGGTCATTGCCGATCCCCTGGGATGGATGAGGATCGAAGGCTGATCCAGGATCTGTTCAGCAAGATTACCTCCAGATTTCTACCTGAAAATGATGACTGTGAAGGTCCCTGTTCGAACTGCTGATTATTTTAATTTTAAATGTAATTAATAGCTCACCACCAATAATGCTGATCACGAGACAGATACAATAACGTATCTGGTGGCTACAAACAACACTGCTATACACACGGGACATCAGTGTGTTGTATTTCCATCGAACATGATCATTGTGAGGGTACCAATGCAGATTGCTGATTCTGAGGTAATGAAGTCATGTGGATGATCACACCTTTCTGGTGGCTACAGACATCAGCATTTGGTATTTCCATGTAACATGACCACTTGGAGGGTACCAGTGCAAACTACTGATTATGAGGTAAAGGCAGTTACGTGAGAATATCAGATCTTTCTAGTGGCTATGCACGTTGGTATTTTATACTTTCCATTGAACATGGCCACTATGAAGATGTCACCACGAACCGCTAACTCTCTTTGAGGTAAAACAGTTTCAGGGAATATCAAAGCTTTCTAGTGGTTAGAAACGTAGGTATTCCAATTTTCCATATCCAGTTAACTAGGAATGCGAAAAGATTTTCCTTCGCCTAGCGAAAAGAGACCATGATTTCACCCACGAACACGAACACAAAGTTTATGCACTGATGCCCAACATCACCATCATTTTCTCATGACAGTAGGTCGTCAAGGTGCTGGAACGGCCATTTGGACTGTCAGTCCTATCAACAACCCCTGTTCTCTGTCATGGGCAACCTGACAGAGTATTGTATCCCTGTGTCTATGTTATGTCCAGTGCAGAAAAGTCTTCGTAGTGTCTCACATATCTCACGCCTCAGTCCCTGTGCGACCATCTAGAGGGGTTCTCCCCAGTGCTCTCTTGTATGCTGTCCATCTAGGACTACTTCCTCTAGGCAGTCGGCTGTCTCCAAGACATCACGCCTCGTCCTGTGCGACCGGCTCGAGAGGTTTGCAAGTGGTCCAGTCTTCACCTCACTTTGTCTATCCTGAAGTTTCTTCAGTGTGAACCCTGTGGCACGGCTGCGCGTCCACTATAGCCTGTTTGAATCGTTATATGAGGCGTTTTGGTCCCATGGAGGCGGTTGCCGTCCGACCGTATCCTGTAGGATCGTAGTGGTTGAGGGCGTTTTGATCTTGTGCAGGAGAAGCTGCCGATACAAGTATATGGCTGAACTTTCGCTGTCTGCGAGTTATTTGGCTGGAGTTAGTTAAGTTCTTTCAGTCTGGACGTTTCCTTTGCACTGATAGTGCTGTTAGACGAAGTGGGGATGTAGTATGTACTTATTAGTATAATGTTGTGTGTGGTGTGGTGTGTGTGTTTTGTGTGTGTGTGGTTTGGTGGTGTGTGCCCGCCCACACGCGCGTGCATATTTAGTACGCAAACATGTGTGTAGGTAGATTGTGTATGGCCTATGGGTCCCAAGGTTAGCAAACTTTGTAAGACTGAAGAAGGGCCCTCGCTCTAATCTCACTGAAACTGTGGATGGGAAAGCATCAAAAAGGAACGCACTGGGGCATAACTATAAGAAAGTTGTAATAAGTCCTAACGCGTCCAGAGACAGTTTGTGGGTGGACAAGGTGTGGTCTGAATCTTCCTCTCGATAATTCGGCAAGTGAAATTGTAAAACAAGGGCAGCCTAAAAGCAAGGGTGGGGGGTTAGAAAAAAAAACTTCCACTGGACTCCCCAAAGCGACAGAACGCAGACGTGAAGAAGATCGCCAAGGCTGGTTACTTTCAAACGCTGGGGTTCTTGCAGCTATTGGGGTTCCAGAGGACCTGCGCTTCAGCCACGGGTAAACACTCAAGATCAACTCTTCATCGCCTAACGTAAGAAGTCAGCAACTGCTTGACCTGACCAGCCAAGTACTTGTGGAACCACCATAAAACTATAACCATTCTGGAAATCCAGATAGAATTCCACAACAATTGCCTGAGGACGAAATCCCTCAAGCATACGCCAGGGGCTGAACCAAGATCAACCAATCCAGAAAGGCTGTGGCAACAGAACATGACAGGAAAACTGGCGGGAGCTGAACTGGCGGGGGAGCTATCCAACAACAGCTGTTTGAAGGTGAATAGGCCCACCTCTCTGTAAGCCAGCCACCAACACCACGACAAGCCATTCAGTTGGAACCCCTTCAGGGGTAAAGAAAGAGAGCCGCCGGCCGAGGAACGTAGAATGTCGACCCGGGGGAGAGATAACGCGACTGTAGAACGAAGGGCTTCACAAAGAATCCAAATCTTTATGAACTTTGTTCAGAGAGCATTAAGCCTAAATTACAAAAACAAGTCGTTTCTAAATTTTCGATTGTTTTGAAAACAACACTTCCTCTCAGAACTCAGTTAACTTTTGACTGGTGAAAACCAAGATAGAATGAGAAAAGAACGGTGATTTTTAATCCCAACACATAAATAAGAGGAATTTTGACAGTACGAAGTTCTTACAGTACAATGACTGATTGAGGCGTATGAAGTGTATCTCATTTCCGCAAAAGACACTTCTTTTCAAGCCCCCCGCCACATAACATTCATTTGACTCAAAGGGAAGTGAAGAATTGTTGGTCCACAACTTATTCAGCTCCCCCCTACGAGCAATCCTGTCAGCCTGTTCCTTCCCAGCAATCCCACAGTGTGATGGAATCCAGCAAAATCTACAGTTGTTACCTCTGATGATCAAAATCAAAACTTGTATCGGAATGTTCAATTCAGTGATAATATTACAGTTGTACCTCTGATGATCAAAATCAAACACTGTATCGGAATGTTCAATTCAGTGATAATTTACAGTTGTACCTCTGATGATCAAAAATCAAAACAACGTATGGGAATGTTCAATTCAGTGATAATGTTACAGTTGTACCTCTGATGATCAAAATCAAAACCACGTATGGGAATGTTCAATTCAGTGATGATATTACAGTTTGTACATCTGATGATCAAAATCAAAAACAATGCATCAGAATGTTCAATTCAGTGATGACATCAGCCCAGTTGTTTGCTACAGCTGAAACCCATGGCTTTGAAACACAGATTTGGAGTCAACACAAAAAAGTGTTCTATAAAAATTAAGTTGAATATCATTAAATAAAGTTAATACCGATAATATTGCTATCAGCTCTGCTGTGAAAAATAGACAAGCCTTTATCCCAATGAAAACATTTCTCCACCTTGAGAAAAGGGATAACAAACCTAGAACCTGAATTTTTTATCTAATCGAGATCCCATCAGTAAAAATCTTCAAATGATTCGGATAATTATCAGCAATGTGTGACTTGGCCAAAGCGGGCTGAAATATTGTTGTTAACATTCTTTTGTATATCATTATACATACAAGTCAACGTTGGTTCTTTTGAGTTCCCACATAGGTATAGGGCCTGATGGGAAACGCCTAGCAACATTTCTATAATCAACATTTGCTGCTTTAGGCAATTTGGACGAATATATAAGAGCAGTCTTCTTTGATCTTATCGATCTAGCGCGTTTGGGAAGATTAGAATCAGACTGCTACCAAGCTCATTCTCCTTTGAATTATCAACTGCTGAACTTCTCACAATATATTTAGCACAAGCAAGCTTTGGGTGGGTATCAAGGGGCAGAACTCCACATTCATGATATGTCCTTAAAACGGACGCGTGTAACGGAACCCCTAGAGCAAGTCCTGATGCCTTGCAATCTATGCATTGCATTTTCTTCAGTAGATTTAGAAGCACTAAAAATATTTCTTGTGCATACAACAAGTTAGATCTGACAAAGGAGGTACCTAAATGAATTAAAGTTTGACTATCCTGAACCCAACCTTGTCTGCTGACAACTTTTAATAGGTTAAGAGACTTTCTCGCTTGAGTTATGATGTACTCAATATGCTTATTCCATGATAATTTTGAGGTGAAATGTGCGCCTAAAATTTCATCTCTGTCATAAAATTATGCGCAATGCCATCCAATTTGAAGGTGGGAAGATTACAAACCACTACCACCTGCATCAAATAACATCATGTGCGACTTTTTCAGCGACAAACATTAACCATCCTGAAACATGAAAGTTAGTAATACTATCGAAATCACTTGATAACATCTCTTGTAGTTTACCGTTCGTTATGGTGTTTTCTTTTTGAGAGTTACATTCATCAACATGCAAATATGGTCAGCATATTGCACTCAACTGCAGTTTTTAGATATATGTTTCGGAAGATCATGAGTGAAAACATTGAAAAGCTAGGGAGCAATGACAGACCTGAAGGGAATCCCCATTTCCAGTGATCTTTTGCTGGAATATGTATTTTCCTAGTTTTATTTGTGTGGTTCTGTGGGCTAGGAAAGCTTTAAAATAATGATGCAATGCCCAGAGAGACCAATAGTTTTTTCAATTTATATAACAGTCGCTGATGCCAATATTGATCATACGCCTTTTTGGACATTACAAAAAAAAAAAAAAAAATTGAAGTGCGCCTGGTATGAGGTTGCTGAAGGTATGAGGTGCGTATAGTCATGATAGCATAGGTCTCTGTCTGTCTGTCTGTCTGTATGTCTGTCTGTCTGTCTCTGTCTGTCTGTCTGTCTGTCTGTCCGTCGTGTCGTCCGTCTGTCTCTCTCTCTCTTCAGATGATCAGTCAGTCTTACCTAAAGCAGATGGCGTGAGTGTACAGAGGCAGATGATCTGTAACAATGTTCCTGTGCCGAAAAGCCTCATCTTCCTCTTGTCCCGTATCTGTAGTGGTCTGTGCAATATAGCATATAGAACACGTACACGCGCGAGCGTCCGCGCGCGCACGCATTCACGCATGGTGGCGCGCGCGCTTACACACACACACACACACACCACACACACACACACACACACACGCACGCACGCACGCACTGCATGCATGCACGCACGCGACGCGCGTGCCCACACATAGGCCATTAAAATTTTTGTTGAGAGAGAGAGAGAGAAGAGAGAGAGAGAGAGAGAGAGCGAGAGAAAGAGAGAGAGGAGAAGAGAGAGAGAGAGAGAGAGAGAGAGAGAGAGAGAGAGAGAGAGAGAGAGAGACAGACAGACAGACCGACAGGCAGACAGAGACAGAGAGAGAACCCGAGAGAGACAGAGAGGTAGCAAGAGCCTAAATACTAAAGCAAAACTAGTTCTGCTGTTTTGACACTTAAAAAAAAAATAACCAGGGTCAAGACATGAGGCAGTATAAACGCTTTTTTTCCACCGTGCCCTGGGTCTCACGTAAGGAAACAGATCATAGCAATAATGCAATCACACTAAGAGAAGAATTATGATGATGATGATGATGATGATGATTATGAGCAAGATTAGGAAGGAGAGGAGGAGGGGAGTAGGGGAGGGGGAAGGAGGGGATGAGGAGAAGGCCTCAACACCACAACCACAAGAACGATAAAAGCACGAGATTAATGATTACAATGAGAGATGATGGATGATGAGATGATGATAATCGTCCTCAAACACACCACCACTATCCTGATC
>JADBJO010022924.1:0-7500 GCA_016801955.1 Conus betulinus
AGAAATGAAGGAAGTAAGGAAATTGAATGAACGATATTGAATGAGATTGACTGGATGACACGGGAAACGAGTGAATGAAGCACCAGCAGGCAGCTCTTCAGTCAGCACTACCCAGGTAGGCAGCCTATTGGGTATCCAAGAGTGTGGATTGTCAGCGCCTAGAACCTTTGGCAAAGTGCTTACAAATGCTGTGTTGTTGTTATTATTATTATTATTATCATTATCATTGTTATTATTTTGAGTCTGGCAAGTGGAAACTTTCTAGAGGATCTAAAGTTGTGATTGTTTGTTTGCAGGATGTGTATAACAAGTTCTGCAAAGAAGTTCAAGAAAATGGAGAAAGCTTTGCAAGACAAGGTATGGATCCGCTGTTCTGTTTGTTTGTTAGTTCCCGTGGTAGTGATGATGATTATATGGAAAACAAAATATGAGGAAAGATGGTAGATTTAAAGATCTGGACTCACGACAAAGGAAGACTGGCATTAGTCAGAAATATTTCAACCAGTTCTCATGGCTTTCATCTGTCTAGTAAACAGTAGTGGGCAGTAGTAGATTTTTATAGAAAAGTTGATGCATTTTGAACTAGATGGCTATGGGGATTATGTATTTTTGAAAACAGTACCTTTTTTTTTTTCAAAAGTTCATCTGCCACTCAAAAAAAAAAAAATGTTACATGTATGGTTGTTTTAACATTAAAAACTGTCACATATGCAGAAATCTCACAAGTACTGAGTCTGGGAATTCTTGCTGAGAAATGGAGTGCAAGATGCTGATGCCATTTCCTCACCAAATTCACCTTCCTCAGTCCATTGTTCATCAGATTTACCTCCCTTTCCATCTTAGTTCTGTCCTTCCAAAGCATTGACCATGACGTCATTATATGTCAACAGATTCTGAAGCAGCTGACGGCCATCTGTGAAGCTCCCCCACCTGCCCAGGACAGACACGGTAGTCTGATGGTGAGTGTGAAGGGGGGACATGTTGGGGGGGGGGGGGGGGGGGGGGGAGGGTGCGAGGAAGGAGCAGTTGCATGCATGTTCCCCCATCACCACAAAAGCTGATGTTAACTCTTTCATCTCTACAACCCGATTTTCAGGTTTGCAGAAATCCTACTCTCCCTTCCTGCAACCCAGAAAACCGATTCTCGTGGTAAGATGAGATGGATTGGGAGGGGGGGGGGGGGGGGGGGGGGGGGGGGGGTAGGGTAGAGTGGGATAAGAATGTTAGAAAGGTAAGGTAAGGTAATGTTGCATATAGCCCTGTCGACCACAAAGGGCCATGTCAGGGCTGTCACTGCGTTGAAGTCAACCTGCCAGTCATTCATTCGCACAACTCTTTGAAATACATCTTCTAAAAACCCACCCAACATTTTGTTAAAAATCTTTCCACTATAAACTCTCAGATCACTCTTAAAAGGTACAGATGAGTGAAACACGAGTGGCTGGTGTGCAGCCAGCATAGACCGTTTCTTCTCTGCGACCAGCAGAGGTGGATGAGAGGAACTCTCAGGTTTGGACGGATCTGAAAGAGTTTGTTAGAAGGGGGTGGAGAAAGGTGATTTATATTTCTATGCAGGCGGAGGGAGCAGAGGGAGAGAGTCAAGCAGAGGAAGTAGGAATGTGTGAATGAGAGTCAGGCAGAGGAAGTAGGAATGTGTGAATGAGAGTCAGGCAGAGGAAGTAGGAATGTGTGAATGAGAGTCAGGCAGAGGAAGTAGGAATGTGTGAATGAGAGTCAGGCAGAGGAAGTAGGAATGTGTGAATGAGAGTCAGGCAGAAGAAGTAGAATGTGTGAATGAGGGAGAGAGTCAGGCAGAGGAAGTAGGAATGTGTGAATGAGAGTCAGGCAGAGGAAGTAGGAATGTGTGAATGAGAGTCGGGCAGAGGAAGTAGGAATGTGTGAATGAGAGTCGGGCAGAGGAAGTAGGAATGTGTGAATGAGAGTCAGGCAGAGGAAGTAGGAATGTGTGAATGAGAGTCAGGCAGAGAGGAAGTAGGAATGTGTGAATGAGAGTCAGGCAGAGGAAGTAGGAATGTGTGAATGAGAGTCAGGCAGAAGAAGTAGGAATGTGTGAATGAGAGTCAGGCAGAGGAAGTAGGAATGTGTGAATGAGAGTCAGGCAGAAGAAGTAGGAATGTGTGAATGAGAGTCAGGCAGAGGAAGTAGGAATGTGTGAATGAGAGTCAGGCAGAAGAAGGAATGTGTGAATGAGAGTCAGGCAGAGGAAGTAGGAATGTGTGAATGAGAGTCGGGCAGAGGAAGTATGAATGTGTGAATGAGAGTCAGGCAGAAGAAGTAGGAATGTGTGAATGAGAGTCGGGCAGAGGAAGTAGGAATGTGTGAATGAGAGTCAGGCAGAGGAAGTAGGAATGTGTGAATGAGAGTCGGGCAGAAGAAAGTAGGAATGTGTGAATGAGAGTCAGGCAGAGGAAGTAGGAATGTGTGAATGAGAGTCAGGCAGAGGAAGTAGGAATGTGTGTGAATGAGAGTCAGGCAGAAGAAGTAGGAATGTGTGAATGAGAGTCAGGCAGAGGAAGTAGGAATGTGTGAATGAGAGTCAGGCAGAAGTAGGAATGTGTGAATGAGAGTCAGGCAGAGGAAGTAGGAATGTGTGAATGAGAGTCAGGCAGAGGAAGTAGGAATGTGTGAATGGGAGTCAGGCAGAGGAAGTAGGAATGTGTGAATGAGAGTCAGGCAGGAGAAGTAGGAATGTGTGAATGAGAGTCAGGCAGAGGAAGTAGGAATGTGTGAATGAGAGTCAGGCAGAAGAAGTAGGAATGTGTGAATGAGAGTCAGGCAGAGGAAGTAGGAATGTGTGAATGAGAGTCAGGCAGAGGAAGTAGGAATGTGTGTGAATGAGAGTCAGGCAGAGGAAGTAGGAATGTGTGAATGAGAGTCAGGCAGGAGAAGTAGGAATGTGTGAATGAGAGTCAGGCAGGAGAAGTAGGAATGTGTGAATGAGAGTCAGCAGAGGGAAGTAGGAATGTGTGAATGAGAGTCAGGCAGGAGAAGTAGGAATGTGTGAATGAGAGTCAGGCAGAGGAAGTAGGAATGTGTGAATGAGAGTCAGGCAGAGGAAGTAGGAATGTGTGAATGAGAGTCAGGCAGCAGAAGTAGGAATGTGTGAATGAGAGTCAGGCAGAGGAAGTAAGAATGTGTGAATGAGAGTCAAGCAGAGTAAGTAAGAATGTGTGAATGAGAGTCAAGCAGAGAAAGTAAGAATGTGTGAATGAGAGTCAAGCAGAGGAAGTAAGAATGTGTGAATGAGAGTCAAGCAGAGGAAGTAGGAATGTGTGAATGAGAGTCAAGCAGAGGAAGTAAGAATGTGTGAATGAGAGTCAGGCAGAGGAAGTAAGAATGTGTGAATGAGAGTCAGCAGAGGAAGTAAGAATGTGTGAATGAGAGTCAGGCAGGAGAAGTAGGAATGTGTGAATGAGAGTCAGGCAGAGGAAGTAGGAATGTGTGAATGAGAGTCAGCAGAGGAGAAGTAAGAATGTGTGAATGAGAGTCAAGCAGAGGAAGTAAGAATGTGTGAATGAGAGTCAAGCAGAGGAAGTAAGAATGTGTGAATGAGAGTCAAGCAGAGGAAGTAGGAATGTGTGAATGAGAGTCAAGCAGAGGAAGTAAGAATGTGTGAATGAGAGTCAAGCAGAGGAAGTAAGAATGTGTGAATGAGAGTCAGCAGAGGAAGGAAGAATGTGTGAATGAGAGTCAGGCAGAAGAAGTAGGAATGTGTGAATGAGAGTCAGGCAGAGGAAGTAGGAATGTGTGAATGAGGGAGATTGTCGGGCAGAGGAAGTAGGAATGTGTGAATGAGGGAGAGTAGAAGCAGAGACGAAGAGAGCTGTTTGAAAAAAAAAGATAATGAAAAGATAAGTATGTTTATGTTTGCATTTGAAGATTATGATGATAAGAATTTTCCTGTTTCCATTTTCAGCCAGAAAGTAGTCATGTGTGAAGCAAAGATATATAGAAAGCTGTTTGAAAAAGAAAATGTATGTTTCTGTTTGCATTCTAAGATAATGATGATAATAGTTTTTCTTATTTCTATTTTCAGCCAGAAAGTAGTACTATGTGAATGAGGGAAGGCTGACCAGCGCATTGGGCTAATGCGTAGGTCAGACATCTGCTAAGTCATAGCCACGAGACCCCTTTCTTCAATTCTCTCATCGTAGTTGTTATTTCATTTATCCATCATGCGTAGTGTGGTCTCAAAACTTAGTGGGTGTGGTGTAGTGTGCATTGACACCTTGATGAAACTGAAACTGAATGAAGGAGAGTGTAGGCAGAGATAGAGAAAGCTGTGTAAAAAAAAAAAAAGAAAAGAAAAATGTCTGTGTGTTGCTTTTTAAGGTGAGGATGATCGTGGTTTTCTCAATGTTCCTGTGTTTTCAGACAAATGTCCAGGTGCAGGCCTGGGTGATCCAGAACCTCAAGGAACAGGTAGGATCAGAGGACGCAGGCCTCCCTGCTTATCTCCCCTGTACCCCTCCTCTCTGTGTATAAGGACTGGTGTGTGTGTGCGCGTTTTAAAGAGTGCGTGATTATTTCATTGTGTGTTAACATTTTCAGTGCGCATTCGCTTTAAATGGATGAAAATTTTGAAGGAATGTGTTTTATTAAAGAAAAAGGGAGAAATCGTCAGTGAATAGTGTTTTTTCGTTGTGACCTTGAAAGGTAATTCAAAGAAAAAAATGGCAATAGATCCCCAGAACTTTTTGTTCGGCCGTCTATTTTGTTTTCCTTGGTGCCACCATCATGCAGGTTGTCGCTCAAATGGAAGTCACATGATTGCTGAATAGGACAACACCAACAGCTGATTTTCCATTTCTGTCCAAGTTTTCGTTTGTGGTCTCCAGATCATCAGGGGCCTCTGTGTCGGTGGTTTAGTTTTAGTGATTTTGTTGAAATTGGCATGGGCACTGAAGGGCGTATCCACAGTGTGAAGGCGTGTATTGTAGAGTCGTCGTAGATTCATACAATGAATTGATTGGCTGTGTACTACCAGCTCAGTGACATCTTCA
Organism: Conus betulinus; assembly: GCA_016801955.1. Taxonomy (NCBI): domain Eukaryota; kingdom Metazoa; phylum Mollusca; class Gastropoda; order Neogastropoda; family Conidae; genus Conus; species Conus betulinus. The sequence goes on from JADBJO010022924.1 coordinate 5,025, forward strand.
CTTTGATCGCTGTTTCTAACCTCCATTCCGTCCGGCGTCTCAAATCACGCACTTAACCCGTTCCCTGCCTGGAACGTGTAACGCACGTCCTGATACTTGGGAGACGACTGTCTAAAGTGTTCTCACTTCTTCTACTGGTGTCGAGGAACGGCCCCTTTCCCTTCACGCGAGCAGCCAGCTGACCATGTGTTATGCAAATTGCGAGTTGAGAGGTTACAGCTGATAAGCATAATCAAGATGGCAGCTCAACTGAGCGCTTCGTCGACGCCTCCCGTTTTCAAGCGTTACACTGCGCTTGATGTTTTAGATGACGATAAAACTTATAATGACAGTGATGAAGAAGACCTTTGAGGATCGGATCCTGATACTAGCGATGAGGAGGAGACGGATGGGAATCAGCACCATTCACTTTTATCGGAGACACGTGCTGGTGATGACGTGGCTTCTTTCCTAGTTGCACATGACAGCTGTGAGTACAACGCCGCGAGCGAGGGTGACGAAGCGGAAATAGCCAAATGCGTGCCATCAGTGAGCACTGCACGCACTCCTATCATGACCGGAGAGGGTAGTGGACATGGTAGGGGCTAGGATGACGGCGAGGGTCCTGTGGAAGCGGCCGGGGGGCGTGGCATGGGCGTGGTCAGTCCCAGCCTTGGTGGTGTTTTCATTGGAATACTAGTCAAAAATCAACTGTGCCAATTTTAGGCTGCACAGAGCTCCAGTCTTCAGTTCCTTCATGACCAGAACCGGATTCAGGCAAGTAGCTCTGTTTTTCTTTTCCTTTTTTTTTTTTCTTTTCCATTTTTGTTTGTTACTACTTGATTCTTCATTCTTCCTCTATTTATTTTCTGTATTTCTCTTCTTTCACATATTTCCTACTGAAATCACATAATTATGGCAAATAATGACTGTATGGATAGAGGGGACTCTGTGTGTGTGTGTGTGTGTGTGTGTGTGTGTGTGTGTGTGTGTGTGTGTGTGTGTGTGTGTGCGCGCGCTTGTGCACATGTGTGCCTAAGCATTGTTTATTTCTGTATGCAAGTTTTCCATATAAGTTTGTTCATGTTGTAAAGCACAGAAGCACTCATCCACAGCAGTTTTTTTTTTTTTTTTTTTTTTTGCGCCATTGTGGTGTTTTTACATTCACGTGTGTGTGATACTGTTAGTGTGTGTGTTTGTGCATATGTGTACAGTGTGTGTGTGTGTGTGTGTGTGTGTGTGTGTATGTGTGTGTGTGTGTGTGTGGTGTGTGTGTGTGTGTGTGTGTGTGTGTGTGTGTGTGTGCCCAATTGTGGGTCTGCTGTGTGTGTGCTGTGTGTGTGTGTGCGTGTGTGCGTGTATGTGTGTGTGTGTGTGTGTGTGTGTGTGTGTGTGTGTGTGTGTGTGTGTGTGTGTGTGTGAATTGTGTGTTAGCGTGCGCGCGTGTGCACGTGTGTGTGTGTTTGTGTGTGTGTGTGTGTGCCCAAGTGTGGGGTCTGCTGTGTGTGTGTGTGTGTGTGTGTGCCCAGTTGTGGGTCTGTTTACTTATCTTGAAACTTTTATTCTGTATTTCAGATTCTTCTTCAGTTTCTACAGTATTTTTTTTGTTTTTTTTTTTCTTTTCAACAGACAATTGTTTATTTTTTTTCTTCAGACTTTTTTTCCCATGGTTGTCATTTTGAACATTTACCAATAAGTATTATACTATAAGAATTTGGACCACTCTGTATACTTACAGTGATGCTGAGTAAACACTAAAAGAACTTGTCAGTGTGTTTTACAGGTCTTATGTGTTGTGACATGTGTATATGTGCAGAAACTGTTCTTTTTTGTAAAACCACCATTGGTACATCCCTGTCCATCCCCTAATGGCCAACAAAACTAGATTATATTATATAGCATCATAGCTTGGGGTAAAGGAAAGAGAAGCCATAAAATCTAAGTCATACATCAACAAAGAGATAAGCAGTCATTGAGGTATTGAACCTACCCCAAATAGTAAAATTATGCCCCTTTCTAGTAGAATTGGGGTACCCCCAGTAACATACAGATTGTTACACAGAGGGACAATTACTGACAACAATATGAATCCCTGGTGTTGTAATGTTGTTGAGCAAACACTAAAAGGTATTTTTGCTGTGTTTAGTGGGCTTTTATGTGATGAATTGTTGTAAAACTCTCAAATTGAAAACAAAACAAAAACAGTTTTATCATATATTATTAGTGTGAACCATCATTATCACCCCCAAAATCAAATTAGAATGAAATGAAATTGTAGACAATGGTATAAGGAAGTAATCCACAAAAAAACTAACAAATAAATCAGCAAATGGATGTGTAATATAGATGTTAGTGACCATACCGTGAAAAGCATGATTATGCCCCTTTTTTACCTAAAAAGTAGTACCCCCCCAATTATGAGCAGATTATCATCAAGAACAAGATTCCTTGGGATTTATATGACTGTGATGTGTTAGTGCTGATGTTGAATAATTAG
>JADBJO010022924.1:12500-27228 GCA_016801955.1 Conus betulinus
CCTTCATTCAACTTTAACCTAGGCCATGTCAGTTATCCCTCTTTGCTTCTATCTTTCCAATGGTGTCCTCTTTTTTTTTTTTTTTTTTTCCCCCTTTCATGCAAACTTAACCATGTCAGTTATCCCTCTTTGGTTCCATCTTTCTAACAGTTTTTTTTCCCCTTTTTTTTTTCCCTTTCATTCTACCTTAACCATGTCAGTTATCCCTCTTTGGTTCCATCTTTCTAACAGTTTTCTCCCCTTTTTTTTCCCTTTCATTCTACCTTAACCATGTCAGTTGTCCCTCTTTGGTTCCATCTTTCTAACAGTTTTCTCCCCTTTTTTTTCCCTTTCATTCTACCTTAACCATGTCAGTTATCCCTCTTTGCTTCCATCTTTCCACCCTTTTTCCTCCTGTTCCAGTCCTTGTGTTCTTCTTCAGCTGGCTGTATCAGCTGTGTGAAGTCCTGGTGGCTGAAGTGTCAAACCAGATTTTTCTGTGAGCGGGTTAGGGATGGGCGTGTTGTTAGCCTGAGACCCTTGAGGACGAGTTGTTAGAGACTGAAGTCTGTAGAGACGTGTGTTATTCATGAAAGTAGTGGGGGGGGGGGCTGATGTTCCCACACCGAAGCCTGTGTTGCTGAAGTTGAGCGTCCGGCCAACCATTGCTGAATTATATGACATTTGTCTTGAGAGCCATTGTGTCCATTTGCTATTACAATTAATTACCATTCCACTCTGTTATGCCTGTCAAGGAGGAACTTACATTTTGCATCGAAAAGGGCACTTTAGAAGCTTTGAGCATTAGGATGCGGGATTTGAATGCCGCTGCTGAAGTGAGATTGGCCTCCGTCTGCAGAAATGTTTGATTCAAGTTGAAAAAGTTTAAAAAATGTCATATTTCAGCTCATGCTTAGTTAGACTATGATTGACAGTGATAGGTAGTAATTATGTTAATAACAGGAATATGGGTAATTCAGCTGTCCTCGTGCAGCTGAAGCTTTGAAAATGGCACCAATTGCCAGTTAGACATCTGGAAATGATGATGAATTATCATTTTTTTTGCTGTTGTTGTTGTGATGAACGTTTGGTGGATTGTTGCAGACATTTGTAAATGGTGATAAACGATTGATAGATTGTTACACAGACTTCTGAAAATGGTGACAAGCGATGAATGGATATATTGCTGCGTTCATCTGTAAGTGTGATAAACGATTGGTGGATTGTTGTAGTCAGCTGTAAATGGTGATAAACGATTGGTTTATTGTTGCAGACATCTGGAGATGATGGTTAACCATTGGTGGATTGTTGTAGACGTCTGTAAATGGTGATAAACGATTGGTGGATTGTTGCAGACACCTGTAAATGGTGATAAACGATTGGTGGATTGTTGCAGACATCTGTAAATGGTGATAAACGATTGGTGGATTGTTGCAGACATCTGTAAATGGTGATAAACGATTGGTGGATTGTTGCAGACATCTGTAAATGGTGATAAACGATGGGTTTATTGTTGCAGACATCTGTAAATGGTGATAAACGATGGGTTTTATTGTTGCAGACATCTGAAAATGGTGATAAACGATGGGTTTATTGTTGCAGATATCTGGAGATGATGATCTTGGTGCAAGGGGTGGATGTGGGCAGGGTCATGCAGGGGTGGACCACCCACAGGTATTCCTTTCACCACCCCCTCGCCCCCTCCCCCCTGCCTTCCTCTCCACTCTGTCCATACACACCGCACCTCTCTCCCCTCTCCTCTGTCCTGTTCAGAATGTCACATTCTTCTCCCCATTTGATGAGTTATGGTTCTGCTCAAATCTGTACGCATGATTTTGCCCCCAAGTGAAGTGATACCTATGATGCAACTGTTGGTAATACGTAGTTGTGGCGGAGGCAAGGAGGCTGAAAGTTACTTAGTTCTTTTGTTACTGACAAGAACTTGATTCTGATGTCTTCTTCTGTCACTTCCCTGACTGAAATCAAGAACCAAGACTGAGCAGGTTGTGTTGCAAAGACGACATGAAAAGTCTCATCCAGTGAGGCTTTTCAGCTCACAACTGTTTAGTAATGAAGCTTGCAGTGTGGTGAGTATTGCTAAAACATCCTGGTTGAACACGCCGGTGTGAAACAGTAACTAGGAAGCAGGCAGTTCTCCTTTAGCAGAATAAGCAGCATGCCTCTTCCTGCCTTACCCGTCGACATTTTCCGTTTTTTTAATCTTTTTTTTTTTCTTTTAAATGCATGGGAAGTAGGTTGTCGTTCCATGTATTATGATATCTCCTCGTGCAAAAAAGAAAGAAGAAGGTGTTTTCACTCCAGCACTGACATGCTTACAAAATGGGGATTAGTTTCAAACTGAGGCAATAAGTGATTGTTCGTTCTTTGTTTTCATTGTCTTGAATTTTGCTTGTCTTTGCCTGAAGAATACCAAAGAGGTTGAAGCGCCTTGTGTTTTGTCTTTGTGATTTGTTTGTCTCTTTCGTTCGATGGTAAATCTTCTTTTAAATTTGCTTACTGAAGTTTGAACAAAATTTCAAAATGGAGCGCGACTGATGGCGGAGAACGAAGCAAAGTTTAGAAAGGTGGGGGTTAGTTTCCGCCGAGGACATTGACGAACAAAGTACACAAGACACGATGCATTTCGACCTCTTGGGTCTTCTTCAAGTGAAAACAAAATACGTAACATTTAACATTTAGGACAGTACAAACAAAGAACGAAGAGCGACTTATCTGATGTCCATGTGGTAAGCTGTGAAGAATGGCTGACCGAAGCCATTCTTCACAGCTTACCACATGGACATCAGATAAGTCGCTCTTCGTTCTTTGTTTGTACTGTCCTAAATGTTAAATGTTACATATTTTGTTTTCACTTGAAGAAGACCCAAGAGGTCGAAATGCATCGTGTCTTGTGTACTTTGTTCATCAATGTCCTCGGCGAAACTAACCCCCACCCTTTCTAAACTGAAGTTTGAACAGAAATAAAAGGATCTAAGTATATCTAGCAACCCTATAGTTTTCTCCCCACACCTTTTTTTTTTCCAGTTTTGTGTGTGGATCAGGATAAAAGGGTGAATTCAGGATCCTTGGGAAGGTGGTGGAGGTTTACACTCTCCTGAGTGTCTTTCTAGTTCATCAGTTTCTTTTCTTTCTGTTCCTGTTTCCAGTTTCACTGACTGTGTTGTGTCCAAGAAAGAAGACTTTGAGGTAGGTGCAGCGTTTTTTTTTTTTTTTGTGGGCCATATTTCTGTGTCACGGTGTTTTCTGTGGTGGAGAGAGATTGTTTACGTGTATACATTTGTTTATGTTTGTGCGTGCGAAATAAAGGCTGGTGACTTTTTTTTCCTCTTTTTTTTTGTGTGTGTGTTTTGTTGTGTATTTTGTTTATCAAGTCATTGATGTGTGTACCTTTGGAGCTGTTCATTCTTTCACATCTGGAAAATACAGATTGTGTCGGCCTTCATTCATCAGAGCTTTGCTGTGATTTTATACATGATTGCCCTCCTTATTGTACATCTTTTAATTCATTTTGGTATACTCATAAGAAAACTTCTCAAAAGAAAGGTGTGTGTGTGTGTTTATGTTTGTGTATATATATATGTGTGTATGTGCATATGTATGTGTGTGTGTGTGTGTGTGTGTGTGTGTGTGTGTGTGTGTGTAAATCTACTGCAATAAGCAGAAGCGTAACTTGTGGCTTGGTCATTTCTGCCAAGAAAAAAAGAAACCGACTCCTTTAGGCGTGGGAATGAACAACGTGTCACTGTCTGTGCAGGCCTTGCAGACGGAGTTTTCCACCCTGGGCTCCGACGTGGTGCACAGCCCCCTCCTCCTGGCCTGGGCCATGGTGCGCCATTTCTACCTCCCGGACGACCAGCTCCCCAAGGACACTGCCGAGACGCGAAGGCTGGGCAAGGTGGCGCTGCAGCTGGGCGTGTTCCAGGTGCTGCTGGACATGCTGAGTGCGGAGGCGTTCTCCGGCAGCAGTGTGAGTGTGTGTGTGTGTGTACAGTGGAACCTGTCATTGAAGGCTCTCATAAGGAAGACTTGCTTCTGTTGAAGTTTTGGGTTTTCTGGAACGTTCTCATTGCAAAGCTGCCAACCTTCCCGCTGTCAGCGGGGAATTTATTATGCTCAGAGCGCACGTCATTCCACATGATGTGAAAAACGTTTGCTTGAAAAAAAAAAAACAAACAACGTTTATTCGCAGGGTTTGTACATCTGTTGCTCGTATAGCCAAAGAGCTGTTTGACAGTTTTTACTTCCGGTTCAGCTTCTTCTACCGCCATCATGTCGAAATGACCTGCCGGGCCGATTAAACCACAAGGCGGAAAAGTAGAAACAGAAATTAGAACAAGAGCGCGGATTCGGGTTGCTTTCTGCTGCCGTGATGGAAGTGCTGCTGATCCCAGTCAGCAGTTTGGCCTGTGGAAGTGTTCAGCCATGTCAGGAAGAGTGTTACAGATTCTCATCCCTCCTTGGTTCAAGACACAGCAGAAGTACGGATGACTCTGAAGTGCAGAAATGATCCAAGTCGTATGATGACGCTTAACAACAGTGTGCTTAAAAAATGTAGAAAGAGCAACAGTGTGTTGGCCGAGACAGTGATTCCATGAAAGCACTGGACAAAAGGAAAGGAAAGAATGCAGTCATAAGATAGTCACGTGACGCCCACCCTACTTCCGCCTACGGAAGATGCCGAAGTTCGTGTACTGAACGTCATTCTCCTTCGGCCTGTCGCCCAAGCAAGATAAGTCTTGTGCTCTGTCTCGCCTAAACTTTGCCTTTGTGTAAAGATTGCTGTGTTCGCATTCTGAACATTTATTTGTGGCTTGTGCTTATCCTTAGAGTAATCTTGACGGGTGAGGTTATCGGTGGGCTAGCATTCTAGCTTTTATTTACGGAATTTCTCGCGATTGTGTGCTCCCGGTTCTTGCATTCCGCGTAGCCGGTTCAGATTGATCGGCATTTTCCCATCGCCGCGTTCATCGCTGGTTCTGTGCCTCCCTTTATCCATCGGCCTTGCCCAATCGACCCTCGTCATTGTATTTACACGGTCTGACATGGTAAGTATACTTAGCCAAACAGGGAGTATAGCACAAACTCCCCATACCTGTGCGGTCCGACCAGTCCGTGTCGAACGGACGGAGTGCTTCACGATAGTTTTAAAACCTTCGAGTTTGATCCCACATGCCGCTTCAAAGGACTGTACAATTGAATACGAAGTTTTTTCTCAAATATGTAGATTCTTATAATTTTTTGAGTTGACATTCCAAAGTACATCATGGCCTTGATACGATTCAATCAAATGTTTGGTCTCTGAATCGGACAGTCCGACCGCCTTGCTGGACGACGCCATTTTTCCTTGTGTCATGGGTGTTGGCTGAATGCTGAGCGTTGATTGGTTGGAGGATACTAACTGTCCGTTTCGAATAGATCACAGTGTATCTTGAACGGTCGGGTTTAACTGGATGCTGAAGTCCGTTTGAGATGCACATTTACTATGACAGATGCTACGTTTGGGATCAGGTTCAACCGGTACTTCCAAAGTGTATGGGTGGGGAGGCTCGTGTGTCAGCTGCTTAAGAAATATGCATCCATACGTTGTTAAGCATTTAATCGTATTATCTTCATGGTGTGTAAGATTATGTATCCATATATTGTTAAGCATTAAATCATGTTGTCTTTGTGGAGTATGTAAGAATTATGCATTCATATATTGTTAAGCATTCAGTCGTATTGTCTTCATGGTGTGTAAGAGTTATGCATCCATATATGGTTAAGCATTTAATCATATTGTCTTCACGGTGTGTAAGAGTTATGCGTCCATATATTGTTAGGCATTAATCGTATTGTCTTCACGGTGTGTGTAAGAGTTATGCATCCATATATTGTTAAGCATTAAATCGTATTGTCTTCATGGTGTGTAAGAATTATGCGCCCATACACAGCAGAAGTTATGAGTGATCAAAGTGTTACCAGCAACACACAGACTGACAGATGGTCAGCAAACTATATCCATTACCGGATCTTTACACAAAAGTTGGTGCAGTTTGGTCTGGCAGGATTGTTTTGATAAATGGGGGGGGGGGGGGGGGGGGGTGGCGGGGAGAGATAGAGTATCCAGGCCATGCCGGTTTGTTCTTTTTCAGCTTGTCTGTTTTTTTTTTTTTCCTGAAAATCTTCGGAATGCACTCCCACCTCCAGACTTGTTTCCACTGATAATGTGAACTCCCAATGAAAACTTGTTGAAGATGATTATATTTGAAAGCAGCAGATCTGTTTTGTTTGCAATGGGAAATGTGTGCGTGTGCTCTAGAGCATCTTTGGCTGCACCTTCCACCCCAGTCCCACCGTTTGTGGAAGTTGGCATACTTGTATCCCTGTTTATGTTTGTGGAAGTTGGCATACTTGTATCCCTGTTTAAGTTTGTGGAAGTTGGCATACTTGTATCCCTGTTTGATGTGTTTGTGGAAGCTGGCATACTTGTATCCCTGTTTATGTTTGTGGAAGTGGCATACTTGTATCCCTGTTTATGTTTGTGGAAGTTGGCATACTTGTATCCCTGTTTAAGTTTGTGGAAGTTGGCATACTTGTATCCCTGTTTTATGTTTGTGGAAGTTGGCATACTTGTATCCCTGTTCCATATGTTTGTGGAAGTTGGCGTACTTGTATCCCTGTTTTATATGTTTGTGGAAGTTGGCATACTTGTATCCCTGTTTTATATGTTTGTGGAAGTTGGCATACTTGTATCTCTGTTTTGTATGTTTGTCTGGGATTCCAAAAAAAAAAATAATTTGGAATGTACGTTCATGTTACATGATGAAACTTGGGTCAAACACATGGAACACAAAATTCTCTCCTGATGTTAGGTGTCGGGGGGAAATTTTCTGTCCACATACACTGCCAGACTGCCCAATTTTAACAGGGTGATACAAATGAAATGGTATAAATACTGCATATTTTGAAAGCATTGACCATGGTTTATATGACACATGTATCACGGACATTGCACACGTTATTGCCTAGTCAGAGTTGGTCAGACTGTTGTGATTTGCTTCTTGTTTTTTTTTCAAAGTATTTTCAGAAGTATTCTTCGTGGAATGTCTAGTTACTAACATGTGAAGGAGAGAGGTGCGGGAAAATGACCAGAGACAGTATGTTTGACCTTGTCCGTGATCTCTGTTGCCTTTTAGTATCATCTGATATCATCGATGATGAACAGATGTTAAAATAAGCACTGAACTGAACTGAGCTACAATAAGAATAATGATAACAATACTACTACTACTAATAACAAAGCCTTTTTTTAAAGTGCCTTGCCAAAGGTTCTAGGCGCTGACAGTCCACACTCTCGTATACACAACGGGATGCCTACCTGGGTAATGCCGACTGAAGAGCTGCCTGCCGGCGCTTCATTCAGTCGTTTCCCCCGTGTCATCCAGTAATATATTGTTTACTCAGTTTCCTTATTTCCTCCATTCTTTTAATTTCTCACGCAGGATGCATGCGATATGTAACGTGTCATCCATACCAACAGCCAAACTGGCCTTCTCTTTCAAGAGTTGGTGACGGGATTTTACGTGCGTGCAAGATGTTATGCGTGCGTTCGCACAAAGAACCTCGGTTTATAGTCTCATTCGAAGGACTCTGTGGGAAATGGAGTCAGAACCAGTGTTAACTCTGAAGGAAAAATCCCCTTGTACTGAAACGGCCGGGCAGAGATTCGAACCCGAAACTCCAGGATCACCAAGATTACGAGTCCGGTGCCCTATCAGCAGAGCTATTTTGGCCCTGAGCTATTCGGCCCCCCCAAAACCTTCAGTAGAATCCAAAGCAGTGAGGAGGTTTTTCCTTTGTGCAGGCAGTGGGGGGCAATATTCATGCTGTGGTGTATCAGCTGCTGTTTTTCCACTGTGCAGGGGGGGGGGGGGGGGGGAGGGCATTCACACTGTGGTGTATCAGCTGCTGTTTTTCCATTGTGCAGGTGGGGGGGGGGGGGCATTCACACTGTGGTGTATCAGCTGCTGTTTTTTCATTGTGCAGGTGGGGGGGGGGGCATTCACACTGTGGTGTATCAGCTGCTGTTTTTCCACTGTGCAGGGGGGGGGGGGGGGGGGGGGGGGCATTCACACGCTGTGGTGTATCAGCTGCTGTTTTTCCATTGTGCAGGTGGGGGGGGGGGGGGGGGCATTCACACTGTGGTGTATCAGCTGCTGTTTTCCCATTGTGCAGGTGTGGGGGGGGGGGGGAGGGCATTCATGCTGTGGTGTATCAGCTGCTGTTTTTCCATTGTGCATTGTGGGGGGGGGGGGGGGGGGGGGCATTCACACTGTGGTGTATCAGCTGCTGTTTTTCCATTGTGCAGGTGGGGGGGGGGGGGGGGCATTCACACTGTGGTGTATCAGCTGTTTGTTTTTCCATTGTGGGGGGGGGGGGGGGGGGGGGGGGGCATTCACACTGTGGTGCATCAGCTGCTGTTTTTCCATTGTGCAGGTGGGGGGGGGGGGGGGGGGGGAGGGCATTCATGCTGTGGTGTATCAGCTGCTGTTTTTCCATTGTGCAGGGGGGGGGGGGGGGGGGGGGGCATTCACACACTGTGGTGTATCAGCTGCTGTTTTTCCCATGTGTGTGCAGGTGGGGGGGGGGGGGGGGGGGGCATTCACACTGCGGTGTATCAGCTGCTGTTTTTCATTGTTGTGCAGGGGGGGGGGGGGGGGGGGGGGGGCATTCACACTGTGGTGTATCAGCTGCTGTTTTTCCATTGTGCAGGTGGGGGGGGGGGGGGGCATTCACACTGTGGTGTATCAGCTGCTGTTTTTCCATTGTGTATGCAGGTGGGGGGGGGGGGGGGGGGGGGGGGGGGGGCATTCACACTGCGGTGTATCAGCTGCTGTTTTTCCATTGTGCAGGTGGGCTGGGGGGGGGGGGGGGGAGGGCATTCACACTGTGGTGTATCAGCTGCTGTTTTTTCCATTGTGCAGGTGGGGGGGGGGGGGGGGCATTCACACTGTGGTGTATCAGCTGCTGTTTTTCCATTGTGTGTGTGGGGGGTGGGGGGGGGGGGGGGGGGGGGGGCATTCACACTGCGGTGTATCAGCTGCTGTTTTTCCATTGTGCAGGTGGGGGGGGGGGGGGAGGGCATTCACACTGTGGTGTATCAGCTGCTGTTTTTCCATTGTGCAGGTGGGGGGGGGGGGGGGGGGGGGGGGCATTCACGCTGTGGTGTATCAGCTGCTGTTTTTCCATTGTGCAGGTGGGGGGGGGGGGGGGGGGGGGCATTCACACTGTGGTGTATCAGCTGCTGTGTTTTTCATTGTGCAGGTGGGGGGGGGGCATTCACACTGTGGTGTATCAGCTGCTGTTTTTCCACTGTGCAGGCAGTGGGGGGGGGGGGGGGGGGGGGGCCATTCACACTGTGGTGTATCAGCTGCTGTTTATCCACTGTGCAGTGGGGGGGGGGGGGGGCATTCACACTGTGGTGTATCAGCTGCTATTTTTCCACTGTGCAGGCAGTGGGGGGGGGGGGGGACCATTCACACTGTGGTGTATCAGCTGCTGTTTTTCCACTGTGCAGGCAGTGGGGGGGGGTGGGGGGGGGTGGACCATTCACACTGTGGTGTATCAGCTGCTATTTTTCCACTGTGCAGGCGGTGGGGTGTGTGTGTGTGTGTGTGTGTGGACCATTCACACTGTGGTGAATCAGCTGCTGTTTTTCCACTGTGCAGGCGGGTGGGGGGCACCATTCACACTGTGGTGTATCAGCTGCTGCACGCTGTGTTGTCCGTCTTCCAGGAGGACACGCTGGGCAGCTCGGCTGTGAGTAGAGGGCTTTCTGTCTGTTTCTTCATGTGTACTCTGTTCTCTGTGTCAGCGCTGTGTGTGTGTGTGTGTGTGTGTGTGTGTGTGTGTGTGTGTGTGTGTGTGTGTGTGTGTGTGTGTGTGTGTGTGTATGTAAGTGTGAGTGTGTGTGTTTTTGTGCGTGCGTGCCTGTGTGTGCATGTGCATGCATGTGTGTGCATACGCATGTGTTTAAAAGAGAAGGGAATTGGGTTGAAGAGTAGAGGAGAACGCATTATGTTGAAAGTATGAGCGTTAGGAAGACCTTGCGTGTGGAAAGTTGAGATGGCCTGTGTGGAAAGTTGAGATGGTCTGTGGAAAGTTGAGAATGCCCAGCTTTTTTGCTGTCAGCTTTACCTGTTGTTCAGAAATGTCGCGTTCAGCCGCCAGAATTGGCACGGGCAAAGCAACACTGAAGGCTTGTAAAGCAAACCAGCGCTGTCTTGTGAGCTGGATTCACTTGGCAGCTTGGCCCATTCTGCGTTGTGTAAGTCGGGAGTCTGTGCAGAGTGCACAGAATCTCTGCTGTTCAGGGAATGTTCAGGTCACCACCTAGGAGGCAGGAACCATAACTGACCTTGCCCAGCACAGTTCTCAGGCACAGTTACAGGGCTGGTGAAAGTTGAAAGTCAGACCTGAGAAAGCAACAGTCCTTCGCGCCCTGCTCTCAGGGTGACCTCAGTCTCGATGTCCGCTCCACATCTGTGGCCTTGGTTTGATCCCGCCGGGGTCACCCGTATCGGAAACTTCATGGGGGCTGTTGTTCGACGGATGTGGTGGCGCCCTCCGGAGGGAGAGTTAGTTCACTTGCACCAGCTTTGCGACTAAGCAGTTAGTGTGGGTCAGCAGGGGGCTGAGTATGTGGTGTCCTGCGCATGATGGATCAGAACAGGCGCCACTGAACACCACTGAAGTGACTTGGCAGCAGTGCAGTGTCTCCTCCGGTCGGTTGCCTCATGATGACTTGCCACTGACTGCTCCCTGTGGATTGCCAGTGCTGAGGCTGTGGAAGGGTGTGTGGGAGTGAGCAACATGGGTGTGGCTGTGGACAGGTGTGGGGAGTGAGCAACATGGGTGTGGCTGTGGACGGGGTGTGGGAGTGAGTGGCATGGGGTGGCTGTGGACGGGTGTGGGAATGAGCGGCATGGGTGTGGCTGTGGACGGGTGTGGGAGTGAGTGGTGTGGGTGTGGCTGTGGACGGGTGTGGGAGTGAGTGGCGTGAGTATGGCTCTGGATGGGGTGTGGGAGTGAGTGGCGTGGGTGTGGCTGTGGACGGGTGTGGGGAGTGAGTGTGTGTGGGGTGTGCGGTGGATGGGTGCGGGAATGAGCGGCATGGGTGTGGCTGTGGACGGGTGTGGGAGTGTGAGTGGCGTGGATGTGGCTGTGGATGGGTGTGGGAATGAGCGGCATGGGTGTGGCTGTGGATGGGTGTGGGAGTGAGTGGTGTGAGTGTGGCTGTGGAGGGGTGTGGGAGTGAGTGGTGTGGCTGTGGATGGGTGTGGGAATGAGCGGCATGGGTGTGGCTGTGGACGGGTGTGGGAGTGAGTGGCATGTGTGTTGGCTGTGGACGGGTGTGGGAGTGAGTGGTGGTGGGTGTGGCTGTGATGGGTGTGGGAGTGAGTGGCGTGGGTGTGGCTGTGGACGGGTGTGGGAGGAGTGAGCGGTGTGGCTGTGGCTGTGGACGGGGTGTGGGAGTGAGTGGTGTGGGTGCACTGCCACTGAGGTGGCAGAGAAGATGGGACAGCAAAAAAAAAAAAAAATGGAACAGAAAGAAAAAAAAAAAATTGTTGAGTTGTTCTTTGTTTGCAAGTGCGGAGAGGTTTCTGGCACTTTGATAATTCGCTTTTTAAAAGGAAAGTAATGTTGTTGATTTGAATTTTCCCTGGTCAAGGAAGAAATCCTTTTTGAAAATGATATGAGTCAATGTTAAGGTGTGTGTGTGACCTTATGTGTGTGAGTGTGTGTGTGTGTGTGTGTGTGTGTGTGTGTGTGTGTGTGTGTGTGTGAGTGTGTGTGTGTGCGTGTGTGTGTGTGTGTATGTGTGTGTGTGTACATGTGTGTGTGTGTGTACGTGTGTGTGTGTGTGTGTGTGTGTGTGTGTGTGTGTGTGTGTGTGTGTGGATGCATGCATCTGCATGTGTGTTTTCATGGGCATATCTTTGCCAACAGGTGTTGTACGAACTGTGCAGTCAGTTGCTTCGTCAGCCAGCCGTGGCTCAGGATGTCTGGGAGAAGGTAGGAATGAGGCATCACCATGTCCTCTCATTGTTGTGTTCAGATACATGAATCCGGAGCCTCAGATTCTGTGATCCTTGATACCCTGTTCTCAAAATGGTCATTCAGAGCTTGGCGGGGTGGTATTCTGTGGTTTGGTGGATCAGAATGGGTGCTACTCAATATAGCCAGTGTCTCTGGTGGGCAACATAGTGGGTTTTTTTTTTTTTTTGGGGGGGGGGGGGGGGGGGGGAAGAGGTGTGGATTGCCTTATGATGTCCTCGTAAAGTTTTGCAGCTCAGATTATGTCCATGCCTCCAAAATGATGTTGACAACCCTCAAATTATGATCCCATCTCCGAACGTTTGTCCACTGTTTCAACTCTAATGTAATGTCCGCAACTCCAAAATGTTACATCTTCAAAATTGTATGGACCACTCCAGGATGATGTCTGCACCTCTGAAGGACGTCAGAACTCCAGAATTGCTTGAACAGGTCCAAAACAATGTGTGCAGTTCCAAACGTACATCCACAACAGCAAAGCTATGTGGTCAGTTCCGTAATTAGTTTAATTGCTTTCAACTTACTGTTCAAATCAAAAGTGTCGTTTATCGATTTAACAACAAAGACCAGTCCTGGAAGAATGAAGCCTATTTACTGCACACATCCACCCATTAGCATTAGTCTGTTGTTATGAAATATATTGATGAATATTTTGGAAGAAGACTGCACATGGATTGCAATCGCATGTATGCAGTATTCAAAAACTGCTTCTTCACACACACTCGCACACACACATGCACATGCACGCACACACACACACACACGCACACACACACACACACACACACACACACACACACACACACACACACACACAAGCACATACACATGCGCATACACACACATGCACATGCACATACACGCACACATGCTCATGCATGTGCACAAACACACGCACACACACACACACACACACACACACACACACTCATGTGCACACATACACATACATGGATGCACACACGTGCGCGCGTGCACACACACACACACCACACACACACACACACACACACACACACACACACACAGAGGCAGTGTTGATCAAACAATTGATAGATAGCGGTTTGTTTCCTGGCAGGATGACGGACTATGGTTGCTGTATGAATCTGCGATGGGTTACTTCCCCCTGGATTTTTCCCGCTTTTGTGCACATGACGGAGGCTCTGGCTTCAGCGTCGATGGACAGCGCCACCCTGGTCAGTTGTTGTCATGGCGATGTGTTACAGAAAGCCTTGAGACATTTTGCGTCTGGACTTCAGATTTCCTTCATTTAACTGGTTTAATTAAGTGCAATCAAAAGGATTTATGCATGCACAAGATAGATTTCCTTAATGTAATTGGTTTTATTGCAATCAAAAGGATTTGTACGAGAAAATATGTATATATCAATGTCTTATGTGACAGAGAATAGTTCTTTTGTACATTGGATGATTAGACATTTCTCTTGCTTCTAGAGTTTTGTTGTACATTGTATGATTAGATGTTTCTCTTGCGCTTAGGCTGATTGTTAATTTTCTGTGATTGTATTCAAAGGCATGCACACGCACACACACACACACACACACACACACACACACACACACACACACAAACACATGTATACACACACACACACACACACACACACACACACACACACAACACACACACACACACAACACACACATACATACACTACTACCACACCACCACCACCACCATCCTTACTACACACCACAACCACCACCGCACACCATCTTCATCACCACCTGCTCTGCCTGATCAGCAGTGTTCTGTCCATCTGGTGCCTACAGGTGAAGAACACCCTGAGGGAGCTGAGCATGTACACCGAGTACCTGGACAACAACAGCGCCCACCACCTCCAGCCCTCCTCCCACGACCCCAACGGCTTCGCCTTGACCGTGGACAAACGACCCTATTTGGCAGGTGAGTTCTGCCCCTTGCTTCATGTTCTGAGTCGGTCTTGCCCCGTACAGTGGGACTTGTAAGACATTCTGAACTTTTATTTAACCCTCTCCAATTAAAAAATTAATTTAAAAGAGAGGAAAGGAAATAACGAAATAAAAATAATTTTAAAAATTCCTACGAATATATATGTTGCTATATCGTAAGTTTGAAGAATGTCACATGAGCCATTTACTCGGGAAAAAAAAAAAAAAAAATCTTCTTCAGAACTTTCTTCCGAATGTTGTGTTCATCATACCTGGAACTTCATCCCAGTCGAAAATCTAGTCACTCTAAGCTTCATTACCCAGCACTTTCACTAAGTCTTATGCCGTAAATCCTACAAAACACAGTATCTCCATCACTAAATCTCATTATAGAACGGCAGAACTCAAGGTTAGCCACGGTGAAAAACGGCATTTCGACCTCAAAACTTTAAAAATTCGAAACTCGAGAACCACGGCACGTATCGACTCGCGGTTTTTTGCAAACGGAAGTAAATGGCTACAGGGAAGAAGGAAGTCACGTTCTCTCGCGAGACTTCCTTTTCTACGAGAAACATGGCGGCGCCCATTGTTGCCACGTGTTTTACCGGGCGCTGGCGGGCGCTCAGCGTTTTGGCTGTGTGATTTCCGGCCGGGCGCTAGCGGGCGCCATGCATGCGTTTGTGTCGTGTGTGTGTGCTCGC
>JADBJO010022925.1:0-2500 GCA_016801955.1 Conus betulinus
ACACATAGCCATAGAGACAAGCAGACAGACAGACAGGCACACAGACAGACAGACAGACAGAAACAGCCAACTCTCAGTGAAACACGATAGTACGACAGCACTGGAGAAAAGACGAATAAGCTCTTTACATGATTTGGGGGGGGGGGGGGGGGGGGGGGGGGGGGGGTAATCGGTACTCACGTCAAATCGATGCGTCATTCACCCCTTTTTGGAAGCCTGAAATAAAAAAAAAAAACCAATCGTATCATACTTTTGAACACATATAATAATTTTGTAAAGAAACAGTTATTACAGCTGCAAGAAATAAACAAACTACACGAAGAGATAAACACATAATTTGAAAAAAAAAAAAAAAAAAAAAAAAAAAAACAGTTCGCAGATTTTACGATTTGCACATAGATTTGCTTATAAAGGGAATCTCTTCTGTTGTGTGACACACTAGATTTCACAGTGCTTCTACAATCAGCGTCCTCTCTAGGGCTGGAGAAGACATTCTTATGGACAGTCGCGCCAGTGTGTACATGCGTAAAAAAAAGATGAATGATAATAACAATCATAACAATAATGATGATGATGATGATGATGATGACCGATAATGATGATGGTGGTGATGATGGTGGTAATGATGATGATGATGATGATGATGGTGATGGTGGTGGTGGTGGTGGTGGTGGTGATGATGATGATGATGATGATGATGATGATGATGATGACGGTGATGATGACGGTGGTGGTGGTGGTGGTGGTGGTGGGATGATGAGATATGATGATGATGATGATGATGATGATGATGATGATGACGGTGGTGATGATGGTGATGGTGGTGGTGGTGGTGGTGTTGGTGGTGGTGATGATGATGATGATGATGATGATGATGATGATGATGATGATGATGATGATGATGATGGACGACGACGACGAGGCGGAGGAGGAGAAGAGGAGGAGGATATAATAATGACAACAATTAATACCACAGTAATGAATCTTAACATATGAATACATACATTGATAAACAAACGAGCGAACGAGTAAAAAAACAACAACAACAAAACAACAAATAAACAAACAAACAAACTGCATACGTAAATGAACAAAAATAATCAAACAAACGAACGAATCAATCAATACATACAAGTGAGTAATATGGGAAAATTAAAAAAACAAAAAAAAAACGCTAGTTTCCTGTTAGTTCACTGCGTTTATTTTAATACCACGGGGAAAAAAAGCAGGCTCCCTCATCTCCCGGGGCTTTCCCCAAGGCCTGTGGAGGCCTGTCTCCTCCACCCCTACAGCCCAGGCCTGAAAGCCCCTGCCGATCGATGACTGACCGACTACCCATTGCATGCGTCAGTGACTGGCCTGCCTTGGCTATCCCTCTGGAGAGAGAGACAGACAGACGAGAAAGAAAGAGGAGACAGATAGACAGACAGAGACAGACAGACAGACAAATAGATGCCTTCTCTAAATATCCACCGGAGAGAGAGACGAGAGAGTAGAGAGAGAGAGAGAGAGACAGACAGACAGACAGACCAGACAGACATACAGAAGGGAAACACACACACACCACACACACACACACACACACACACCACACACACAACCATTACCACCACCACCACCCCTCCTCAAAGCAGCTATTTTGAGTCCTTAAAACAAGCCTCTCTAGAAGCACAAAGGCGATAATTTCGGTTGACTTCACAACTTATACATATCCCAATTATTCTAAGTGAAAAGAAACAGTCAAACGAGAAGACACTCAAGTTTGGCCTTCTGGTAGAAATCTTGGGCAACTTCACAACACTCACTCACACACACAAACACACAGCACACACACACACACACACACAGAGATAGCCAGACACAACACAGGCATTACACATGTCAGAGAGGAGAGAGAGTCGAGAGAGAGAGAGAGACGGAGAGAGAGAGAGAGAGTGAGATGACAGACACATGATACACACCCTAAACCAGACTCTCTCTCTCTCTCTCTCTCTCTTCTCTTCTCTCTCTTCTGTTCCACACACACACACACACACACACACACACACACAACACTCACGCACGCACGCACGCACGCACGGCACGCACGCCGCACGACACACACACACACACACACACACACCACACACACACATACTTACATACAACAGCACACCCCCCACACAACCCACACCACGGTCCCAACACGGCCCATCAGTAGCCTCAAGCAGGGCCATCATAAACACGCATTCACTCTTCCTCTCCGTACCTCTAATACCACCGCTTTGTAAGAGAGAGAGCCGATAGGAGAGGAAGAGAGAGAGAGAGAGCCCGAGGAGAGAGAGAGAGGGAGGAGAGGAGAGATAGAGGATACAGACAAGACAGGCCAGACAGACATACATCAGACAGACGCCCAGCCAGAGGACGAGCAGAGCGACATACAGACAGGGACAGAGAGAGAGATAGAGGAGAGACACAGGACAGACAGCAGACAGACACACAGAGATAGAATATAGAGGAG
>JADBJO010022925.1:17500-27225 GCA_016801955.1 Conus betulinus
CGTTTCCTTTTCTCCCGTCCTTTCCTTGATTTAGAGCAGGAAGTGAGAGGAGGGGGAGTCACACGTTGATCATCCACACTTCTGTCAGTTACGGGCGTCACAACCAGACAGTCTGTCCTGTGCCATGGTGTCGGCTGTTTGGTCTGGAAGCACACCGGGTCCTTAGCTGCTTCCAGTACTACTGTTTCCATCATTATCATCATCATCATCATCATCATCATCGTCGTCGTCGTCGTCGTCGTCGTCATTATCTTAATCATGATAAGAAGAACGATAATAATGATAATAATAATAATAATAATAATGATGATGATGATGATGATGATGACTGTATCATTATTATTATCATTATTATTATTATAGTAAGGATGACGACGACATCATCATCTTCATCAACAACAACAACAACAACAAGATGATGATGATGATGATGATGATGATGATGATGATGATGATGATGATGATGATGAAGCAGCCTTCAAACCGTTTTGCTGGACAATGGAAAACGGCAAATAACACAACAAACAAACAAACAAAACAAAAACAAATTGAAAAAAAAAAGCTTCAGAACAAAGAAACGACAGCACTCGCACAGTGCCACACTCACTCTTCACATGCATCATCCATCCGCACGCTCATTTTCAACAATAACAGAGACGAACGCGCACACGTGCCCGTCTTGTTGCACGCAGGTTTCTTGAGCATAACGTGAAAAAAAAAAACATAGCTCCAGAAATCATGTGTGTGTTTGTTCGTCAGAGAGGAACCATCAGATTAATTATGGTTTTGTTAAAACGTGAGGGTTGCAGGTTCGGGATTGAAATCAAAAGAGAGGAAGAAGTGTATTTTAGGCTGGGTGGGAAAGAGAAAAGGGGGATGGGGGGGTGGGGGGGGGGGTTCGGGGGTGGGGGTGGGGGGTGGGGGGGGGGGGGGGGGGGGGGGGGGGGGGGGGGGTTCCAGACTCTCACAGCAGAATAGGATAATTTTCTCTGAAATGGGCGACAAAAAAAAATCAGCTAAAGAGCCAAACAAACGTGTGTGCGCGGTTGATAACTTGAAAACCATTTGGTCACACAGTGCGCAGACGAATTTGTGAACATGTTAAAGAAGATACAGATATATAATACACTCGCACTGAATTCTAAATTTGCCAGAAAGCCAATGGGATTTTCTCTCTCTCCTCTCTCTCTCTCTCTCTCTCTCTCTCTCTCTCTCTCTCTCTCCTCTCTCTCTCTTCTCTCTCCTGTGTGTGTGTGTGTGTGTGTGTGTGTGTGTGTGTGTGGTGTGTGTGTGTGTGCGTGGCGTGCGTGGCTGTCTGTCTGTCTGGTCTCTCTCTCTCTCTCTCCTCTCGCTCTCTCTCTCTCTCTCTCTCTCTCTCCTCCCTCCGCTCTCTCTCACCTCTCTCTCCTTCCCTCACTCTCCCCTTCTCCACACTCTCCTCTCTCCTTCCCCCTCTCTCTTCCCTCCTCCCCTCTCTCCCTCTCTCTCCTCTCTCTCTCTCTCTCTCTCTCTCTCTCTCTCTCTGTCTCTGTCTCTCCCAGAGTCGTTGCGTCTCTGCCTGTGGCCAAGTGACGAGCGCAGAGACGGGAGACATATTATTCCTATTTGTATGTAATCCCAGAGAAAAGAGCCGCCCCCTGGCACCATCACTGGCATCCTCTTTCATCTCTCCGGGTGCCAATGACCGTCGATATCCACAACTTCGGACGAAACAATTTCTAGCATCCATATTACTTTCATCTACCCCCCCCCCCCCCCCCCCCCCCCCCCCCCCCCCCCCCCCCCCCCCCCCCCGTTCATCCCTATTCCCTTCCCTTTACCTCCTCGACCTTCTCCATTATTGTGAAAAAAAAAACAACACAAAAAACCCTGTTATCAAACCTGCGGTACAGATAGCGATGGCAGGCTTGAAGAGAGGTAGGAATAGGACGGGCGGACGGGGGGGGGGGGGGGGGAGGGGGGAGGGGCAAACACAAACCCTGCTGAATGAAAAACCTATGGCGGTACGTTGGTGTTACATCTGGTTCTGTTGTAAAACGTCTTTGGAGAGAAAGTGGATGGATTCCACCGCCCATGGGAGGGAAAAATAACACGGCACAAGCGCTCGACCCTTCATAGATTTCAACAACTATCCGGCAGACATGGATATTGAAAAGTGTGGTGTGTGTTCCAGGGGGGGGAGCGGGAGGGGTGATGGAGAGGGAGTGCGGGGAGTGACGTGCCTGTGTGTGTGTGTGTGTGTGTGTGTGTGTGTGGTGTGTGTGTGTGTGTGTGTGTGTGTGTGAATGCGTGAGTCAATGCGTAAGTCAGTGCGTGAGTAAGCGTAGCGTGCGTGCGTGCGTGCGTGCGTGCGTGCGTGTGTGTGTGTGTGTGTGTGTGTGTGTGTGTGTGTCGTTTTTTTCGATTTTTGTGTTTCCTTGTTGTTGTTTTTTCTCTTTCTCTCATGCTTTGCCTGCTTGCTTCCTTTGTTTGTTTCTTTGTTTTTGCCTCGAACAACAGGAAATTGGGCGGGAAGATGAGGTAAGGTGGGTAGGGGGGGGGGGGGGGGGGGGGGGGGGAGGGGAAGGGGGGAGAGAGGTGATGATAAGATAGGGTGCATTATTACGCCCCATATGAGCAGTCAGTCATCGCAAGTGTGCCGTGACGATGCCAACGTCAGTCAAACACGCCCCTGGTTGAAGTAGTGGACGCGGCGAAAGGCGGATCGCTTCATCCACTTAAATGAACGACAAACAAACAAACAAACAAACAATGTCCCTCCAGCGGCCACTGACACTGACGTAGACGGCATTCACACACACACACACACACACACACACACACACACCCTCCCACCCACCCACCCACCTTTCATCAGTCCATCGGTCAATCAATCAATCAATCATGACTCGGACATACATATCGGCACTCTGTAGATTTCCCGAGAGGGGTGGAGGGGGAAGGCGAAGGGGGGCGAGGTGACAGGTACTTGGAGGGGTTGGGTGGAGGCAGGTATGTGTACGTGAGTATGTATGAAGGGACAGGGAATGGATATAGCGTGTGTGTGTCTGTGTATGTACAAGAGGGCGGGGGAGGGGGGGGGGGGGAGATGTACGTGAGTATGTATGAAGGGACAGGGAATGGAGATAGCGTGTGTGTGTGTGTGTGTGTGTGTGTGTGTGTGTGTGTGTGTGTGTGTGTGTGTGGTGTGTGTGTGCAAGAGAGCGGGGAGGGGAGGGAGAGAGTTGGCGGGAGGGGGGGGGGGGGGATCCTTAGAGAATTACCAGGGAGCTGCGACTATACCGTCGTGGGGAAGACAGAGAGAGAGAGAGAGAGAGAGAGAGAGAGAGAGAGAGAGAGAGAGAGAGACAGACAGACAGACAGACAGACAGACAGACAAAGGCTCTAAGAC
The DNA here is from genome assembly GCA_016801955.1 of Conus betulinus. Lineage (NCBI taxonomy): Eukaryota > Metazoa > Mollusca > Gastropoda > Neogastropoda > Conidae > Conus > Conus betulinus. Next base: position 20,892 of record JADBJO010022925.1, read on the forward strand.
TCCGTGGGAAAAAAAAACAAAAAACATACAGGTCAATGAATGCATCGGCATGTCAGAAATGAAGAAAAAAAATAATAAAAAAAACCCAGAAATTGAAAAAAAAAAGGGGAGGTGGTGGGGGGTGGGGAGTTTGGTGGAGGGGGGAGGAGGGTCTTCAGGTACGAAGTCAGCCATGGGATGGTGGATCTTTCCACATCACAATTATTTGTAAACAATGTGTGACAAATGATCGTATTATTAAGTGGAGTGATCCGTTAGAAACAATCATCCCCACGCCAACAGCGCGTGCAGACTCCGGGAGATGGACAATCGCTATTCTGAGACACGCACACAGGCACGCAGGCACGCACGCACATAGGCACGCACGCACACGCACACACAACACACACACACACACACAAGACGATCTCAAAGATCTTTGCTGGGCGAATCTAACAGCCCTTGCCAACAGCTAATGCTCCGAAGTCTACAAGGGAAGTCACTGATTGACTAGATCTGATATATACCACAGCCGACCACACAGGGTAAAAACGAGGGGGCAGCAACTAGGAACACACTTTCGCAGTGTGTGTGTGTGTGTGTGTGTGTGTGTGTGTGTGTGTGTGTGTGTGTGTGTGTGTGCGCGCGCGCGTGCGTGCGTGCGTGCGTGCGTGTTTGTGTGCGTGTGTGCGTGTGTGCGTGCGTGCGTGCGTGCGCGTGTGTGTTGTGTGTGTTGCGTGTGTGCGTGTGTGTGTGTGTGTGTGTGTGTGTGTGCGTGTGTGAGTGAGTGAGTGAGTGAGTGTGTGAGTGTGCGCGCGCGCGCGCGTGCGTGAGTATGTGTGCGTATGTTTCTTTTGTTTTGTTTTGTTTTTTTTTTTTAATTAACATTGACCATGTGTCTGCACACACAATGATCTATAATGAACACATGGCGCTAATCATACAACAAAGGGAAACTAACTGGGAAAGAGAGCAGGACACAGGTTAGCATGAGGGGGACAGGTCATGACGATCCCTCGAAACACAAGAAAAAAGCTTCGGAACAAACCCGCAGAAAAGCATAGTTTTTCCCTCCAGCCCAGTTAAGTAGGAATTAATCTCTCTCTCTCTCTCTCTCTCTCTCTCTCTCTCTCTCTCTCTCTCTCTGTCTGTCTGTCCGTCTCTCTGTCTCCGTGTGTCTCTGTCCGTGTGTGTGTGTGTGTGTGTGTATGTCGTGACGTCATTTCCTATCAACCGAAGAGTGCCGTGTCTCCACCTGAAAGTTGTGGACCTACCTGGTTTGTGTAGTGCCTGTCTGTGGGAGGCGGTGTTTTGGTCTTCGTTGCGTCGTTTCGTTTGGGTTGTTCGTTTTGTGTCTTGTGCGGGACGGTCTTCGTCTTGTTGCCGTGGCCTTGAGGCGGTGGTCCGGCGCTGTTCGCTGTGGTCCCTTTCTGGACTGTTGAACGGGCCGGAGCTGTTCCGTTGGGATTGCGGGGATCTCTGGTGGTCGTTTGTGCGCCATTGTTGCTGTGTCGCCGTGGACTGTGCCGGGTCGTCGGCGTTTTTCTTTTTCGAGTGGCCGGACTGGGTTTTTTGTTGCTTGGCAACGCCGTCCGTCCTGCTGATGGAAGGGGAATCGGCCTCATCCCCTTCTGCCGTTGGGGTGGCGGCGCCATTCTTCGTTCTCTCTCCGCTGACTGCTGTGCTGGGTGGGTCGTGCGTGGTTTGTGGCCGCGTGGGACCTGCTGAGACTGCCTGAAGCCCCTGGTTCTTGTTTGTGACGTCTTTTGTTTTTCTCTACGTCTCACCGATATTGACGTCATTATCACAGCAAAATTTGCGTGTGCTGTCGTGTTTGTTTTCATTACCAGGCTTTGTGTTACCTTGGTAACACCGCCTGTATGACAGACAGAATCGCTCTCATCCCTTTTGCCGTCCGGATGACCGCGGCGCTTCGCGTCCTCCGCGGACTGCTGTACATTGTGAAAACGGGTCTTACGACCTACTGAAACTTCGACAGCAGTTCAACAGTCTTTTTTTTTTTTTTTTTTTTTTTTTTTCGTCTCACAGATCTTGACGTCATTTACACAGCGGAATTTGCGTGTGCTGGCGTGTTTGTTTTCTTTTTTTTCTTGACATGCTGGATTCTCCCGTCTACAATCAAGTCAGTGTGTGGTGCCGTCTAACTTCTCCCACCTCTTCTATCTCTAAAATCCCATTGTGTGTCTTGCTATACCAAAATCAGATTCACTGACACTTCTCAAGCCTGTTAATTTGACTTGTACATTTTTTAGATAGAGTAGATACAGGACAGCGCAGCACAATCAATTTTCCTAATTGATTATGTTTTTTATCTGAATAGTATTTACTCTAAAAGTCGACAGTCTGGTACTGGATTATTTGAAACGACCTCTTTTTTGTTTAAAAAATACTAAAATATATATATAAATCATTTCTATCCAGACTCATACCATGTACGCTGTTTATTATTTCTATCAAACCCATACCATGTAGTACTAGTCATAATTAGTGATGGGTTCCCGTATACTATCACTGTAGTTTTTTTGGTGCTTGACCTTCTGTTTGTTTGTTAGCTTGTTTGCTTCAAGTGTTGTTTGTTGTTATCGGTGGTGGGTGGTGGTGGTGGTGGTGGTGGTGGTGTGTGTGTGTGTGTGTGTGTGTGTGTGTGTGTGTGTGTGTGTGTTACTTTCTGATCTAGTCACCTAAAGTAACTCCCTCCCAAACTCGCCCCTCCTTCATTTCCTACTCACCCCTACCCCTTTCCCACTGCATCCTGCCCCCCATTCCCCTGGTTTCTATTTTTTTCCCACAACAACAACAACACAAAAGGGGTCCTGCATGGCGTCTCCAAGCTCAGTGCAGTTATTAAATGAAAAGGAATTTGGTTGTCTGAATGATCTCAAAGTTTCAGAACTTAAAAGAATCTTAGTTGAAAATAATCTTCCTAAACATGGCAAAGAAAAAGCATCTTATTAATAGAATAAAATCTAAGCTTAGTGAAGGAAAAAAACAGTTGTCCTGAAGAAGAATGTGCTGTTGATACCTCTTTAAAAACAGCAAAATCGTCACAATCTTGCTCTGTTTTATCGCCAGATGTGTCATGCGTAAATTCGTCCGCATCATCATCCCCTATCCCAGCAACTGTTGATGTGAACACATCTTCCACAAATCCCAACTGTTCTCCAAAGAAATCTTTTTCTTTTCGCTTTCCAGTACCTGGAAGATACAAAGAAGGATCTGCCACACTGAGTGTTCTGGGCATTTTGAGCAAAAGCTTTGGGTCAACTCCATCGACCCATAGCCCGCCAGAAACAGCTCTCTTCATCTTGCAGGTGGTTGATCTGTTGTACTTTCCGCCGATCAACAAAAATCGACTACTACTTACTTTTTTTTTTTTTTTTTTTTTTTTATGGTGTTCTCTGAGAGAGAGAGAGAGAGAGAGAGAGAGAGAGAGAATAGAGAGAGACGAGAGAGATTTTTTAATTCTCAGTACAGTTAAGATGTAATCTGGTTTATTGTTACAATTTCTGATTTTATTATTCGACTTACAAATGTTAAATGTTTCCCTGTTAATTTTTCCTTTATGTTTTTTTTATGTCTTTCAGATGTTATTGTATTATTCTTCGTTTTCTCTAATGTTAATTTATTTAGGTTTTTATCCTTTTAAAAATGTCAGTACAACACTATGTTAATCTGACAGTAAATGTTTCAGTCAGTGTACCCACCCCCCCCCCCTGTAACCCCCCCCCACCCCCCCCCCCCCCCCCCCTCCCCCCCCCGTTGCTTTTGCGGTATGGACAAAGAAACATTTTCATCTTGTTTCCTCGATCGTTACATCTGAACTGTTTCTCTTTTCTCGGGTGGGGGCCGAACCTGTCCTTCAGATTCGATTTTTACCAACCACCTCCACCCACAGCGCCGCCCCCCCTTTCATCCCCGCTTTGTTCCGCCTCTCCCCCTATCTTTCCCCAACACCCTTTTGTTCCATATCCCATTTTAACTAAAACCATTCATTTTTTTATTTTTTTTGCCATATCATTGCCCTTTTTTTCCCGTGCCCTCTTTGCATTGTTTTTCCATTGTTACCATGCCCTGCCCGATTTCCATTTGTACATTTCCCAACAACCACGTAGCCCCTCCCATACCAATCTCTCTCCTCTTCCATCGCCCCTCTACGCCGGTTCCTCCCCCCCGCCCGTCCCCCTCCCCCCCACCTCTCCCCCCCCCCCCTCTCCTATATTGCTCCCCACGGGTCCGCCTCCAGCCCCCCGGCCGCCCCACCTTTCCCCCCCCCCCCCCGCCATCACCGCCCCCCCCGCCCCCCCCCCCGGCCCCCCCCCGCCGCGCCCCCCCCCCCCCCCCCCCCCCCCCCCCCCCCCCCCCGTCCCCCCATCATACACCACAACACGTGCGCTCGCTGGGGCGTACATCATAATTATTCAACATACCGGTGCGGATCCAGTAACTATCAACAGAATAGAAAGCAAAACAAACAGAATATGAAAAAAAAAAAAAAAAAAAAAAAACCACGCAGACCAGCTCCGTCAACAACAATCGCTGACTTGGGGCCATGTTTCGGACGCCTTCACGCAAAAGGAGAGGTAGGAAAATAATTCGGCATTCATGGGGAAGAAAAAAAAAAAGGGAAAGTAGTGTGAGTGTGAGGATGGGGTGTAGGGGGGGGGGGGGGGGGTGGAAGCTTTGGAGTAGGAACAGGAAAAGAAACCACAACACACCCAGCACACACACACACAACCACAACACACAACACACAACCACACGCACAAATCAAAATGGAAAGAAAACCAACAATAGAGAGAGAGGGCGAGAGAGAGGAGGAAAAGATCGCACCGAGGCCAATATTTATCAAAATTTATTTCTGCATTAGTCTCTTTTTGAAACATCCTTGTCGATTACTCATGGAAAGCAAAAAGTCATTGACTGGGAGAAACAAGAAAGAAAGAAAGAAACCAAAAGAAGACCGGCAGAAAGACCAGAAAGAGACAATCATGATGTTGCCCCAGTTGGAACACATTTCCGGTTGGCTCCACACGTGTCTTTGAGAGAGAAGGAGAGAGAGAGGAGAGAGCTGAGAGAGAGAGAGAGAGAACGATAGAGAGAGAGCGAGAGAGTAGTAGGAAGATGAGACAGCACGAGAAGACGAGAAATAGATTTAATAGGATAGAAAGAAGAAGAGAAGAGAATAAGAGGCGACATGGAAGAGAGCGAGAAGACCCACACACACAACACATACATTCCGATAGAGATATAGAGAGACAGGAGATATAATAATGCGATTGTAAGAGGTCCTGTGCGTTGTCCGTTCGTTGCGGTGCGTGCTTGTGTGTGTGGTGTTGTGTGTGGTGTGTGGTGGTGTTGTGTGCGGGTGCCGTGCGTGCGTTGCGTGCTTGGTGCGGGCCTGCCTCTGCCTCCTGCCTTCCTTGCCTGCCTGCCTGCCTTCCGTGCCTAATGCCTTCTTGTGTTTTGGTTGTCCTCGTTCGTCCTTTCTATTTCTTTCAGATGGAATTTTCCCCCTCTCCTCGTGCTTTTGTGTTTGTGTGTGGTGTTGTGTGTTTGTGTGGGTGTGTGTGATTTTTTGTTGTGTGTGGGTGTGTGTGTTGTGTGTGTGTGCGTGGGTGCGTCTGCGTGCGTGTCTGCGTTGCGGTGCGTGCGTGCATGCGTGGTGTGTGTGTTTTGTGTGTGTGTGTGCGCGCGCGCCAGTTTTGTGTTTGTGGGTGTGGTTTGTGTCTCGCGCGCGCGCGCGCGGCGTTGCCCGTGTGCGCGTGCCGGTGCGAGCTCGCGTGCGCGGTTATATGCACAATGTAGTTTGGAAAGCAAATTTGCCTGCTACCAAAAGCGTGCAACGGGAGAAGAAGGGGGGACAGGGGAATGAAGATGGCGGAGTGAAGGGTATGGAGGGACGGAAGACCGTGATAAGCGTGAGGAAAACACCCTATCAGTTCATTCTCTTTGGTAAGTGTCCACCAATAAAAGAAAACCAAAAAAAACACCAACAAGTGTCGTCGATTTACGCATTTTGACCACAAGTCACACGACACATTAAACGGAAACCGAAGAACAGCGCTTCTAAAACAAACAGCTTCCCGATAGACAACCGCACACCCGTAAAGTTAACTATCATGTTACAAAACCACCAATATCATGCTTACATTCTCCTTAACACACACACAGCTCGCACACACACACTCAAACACGCACAGCCCCATAGCACGCACTGCGGCGCGCTGCACACACACACCCAAAAACAACCCAACACACATCACCACACACACACACACACAACACCACACGCATCGCACGTGCGCACCGCACCCCATACCCACAACGCTCTGCG
>JADBJO010022926.1:0-27225 GCA_016801955.1 Conus betulinus
GATCTATTTCAAAATCAGCTTCTAATGGTGTTTTTTCTTCGCAGAATGTGGTTTCTCCAGGCTTCACATTCTATGCCTGACTTCAGCCAACTTCAGGGTTTGGTGGTGGTAGCTATTTTCTTGATTGTGTGGCAAAGTGGTTGTAGGGCATAGGCAGGATCTCAGTCGAACCAAAAGGATTTCAATTCAATCTATATGTGCAGGATGTCCAATCTCATCTTTGTGCCTGCCACTTTGCACAGATCTTTCATGCCAGACAAAATCTGCTGGGTATTGCTTATCATAAGAGGCAGCAGAGACAAGCAACCAGCACTCAGGTCAGCCAGCAAACAATCTTGAGACCAGACTAGCCCCAAAGTTTGATGTAGCTCTTCTCTTTTATGGCAGAATTGGCATTTCAACAACAGGGAATTATCGTCAGCAAGCCATTGTCAGCAAGTCATTCCACATACACACACACGCTCTCCTTTTTTATACATGTTTTGTCATCAGTAGATCTAACGATCAACAATACAACAGAACATCATCCTGACAACGTAACATCGAAGCAAAAATAATAGTAGAACAAACTATCGATAAACTCAGTATAATAATCTAATTCAACAAACAATTATTAAAAGAACTTAATCAAGTTTTTGATGATTTGCTGTCCTTCGTAACTAAAACAAAATGTTAACAAATGAATCATCTTAGCAACTGAACCTTAGCAACTGTAGCTAAACAAAATTATTATTCCCAACTATTTTATCTCTTTTTTCGATAAATATATGATTTATGTTAAAAATGAAAACAACTTTAATCTTCGCTTGCTTCAATGCAACTTATATTTACCTATCTTCCATGGAACATATTTTAATTTCTGATCTACAATCTAATCTTATGATTAGAGAGGGTTTGACAGCATTCGTTTCTTCAAGAGTTATTTTCTCTTAGAATGGCTGAAAAATCGATGTTTTTCTTTTATACTTGTTATAACTTCACTTATCCACAATTGTAATTAGTACATTGTGTTTACATCGCAGATTTAGTTGTGTTTCTAGTGTGTTCCTACTTGTACATTGTAGGTTGGTTGTCCACCATGTCTGTCTTCAGAGTTTTGTGGTTTGTTAAATGTTTTTTGTGGCTGTACATTGTATATTCAGTAATATCTTATAACTTGAAGTTAATCCAATTTGACAGGATACTTGTCGGTGTGTTCTGCAAGAGGTGGAATACAGTGTACTTAATCCCATGTAGGGAGCTTGAATATTTGGATCCATGCAGAAACGTACTGCCTGAATTCTTTTTAATCAGATCAGAGGCACAAGTCATATATCATCTGGTGATGAAAAGACATAAAATAAACCACTGAACTGAATTGAGCACAAGTCATGTAGGCATCACATACTTCAGCCATTGGCTGGAATCTGTGTGCCATTCACACAAATGACGGATTACTTTATTGTACTATTGGGGGAGTCAGTAGTACGTGGAGCTGTTTTGTCATGACTTTTTGTCTCATTTCGGGGAAGGACTTTGGCCAGGTTGTGTCAACTCTTGTCACTTTGTGGTTTTGAAGTTTGTAACAAAGCTGCAGTGATTTGATTGTGTGAATTGCAGACCAGTAAGAGAAAAATTTGCAAACATTGAAAAAAGACCAAGATCTTAGTGTTTGACAGACCTTCAGATTTGGAAATTTGAGAAAATGTCTGCAGTTGTTTTCAGTGCATGTAATAAAACCAACATTATTTTATTGAGTTTGTGAATCACAGCTGAGGTGCAAAAATTGAGATAATTTCACAAAATAATTGTTGAACAGTTGTATTGATTGCTGTTGTAAGTTTTGTTAAAAAGAGGCAAGTACATTTGAAATATTTCTCTAATTTGATAGACTGTATTTTAATTATTACTGCACGTGTATTTCAATTTTGTTTACAATTGTATTTGTACGTGCGGGTTGGCTGCATGTGTGCTCGGTTCTCAAGTTATTTGTGGTTCAGAGTGTTTTGCTAGCAACGATTTCCATTTGTGCCTGCAGTTGTTTACTATTTCTATTTTGGTGTTTAGAGTTGCTAGATGTGGTTTGCAAAGTATAAACCATTTTAAGCATAGGTTGCATCTTTTTGAAATGTTATTGTATGGTGATGCCCTTTTTATGATTTTCCAGGATATGTTGTAGTTTACTTTTTTATCTTTGAGTCTCCAAATGTATTTGCTCAGTTCTGTTTGGTTTTTGTATTTTCTTTATTGAATGACTGTTTGTGGTTTGCATATCTGGTTTTGAAATGGTTTTCAGTGATTCCTATGTATGTTTTTTTTTCATTTCCTGATGTCACAGTAGCTTGGTATACAATGTTATTGTAGAGGCATTTATTGTTTAGTGGACATTGTTCTTTATTGGTGCAATTGCAAGAGATTTCCTTCATCACCCTTCTTTGCTGCATTGCTTTTCATTTTGTTGGATGAATCAATTATATTTTTAAGGTTGGGCATACATGAATATGACAGTTTGATGGTGTTTTTTGTTGAATATTTTGGACAGTTTGTGTTCTTTTGGGAATGATGCTGTCAGAAATTTTGAAAATTCTTTTCCGTTTGTTTTTTACTCTACCATCATATGGGGGGGTTATACCCTGTGATTTTTTCTTTTTGTCTTTTTGTTTTTGTTCATGTTAATATCTGGACTGTATTGTAGTTTGTAGCTATAACCACTTTTATGTAATGCTTCTTGGTATTCTGCTGCTGCGTTATTGAATACTCTTTCATTGTGAGAGAGATTGGATAATCTCTTGTTTATACCATTAGGTATGGTTTTTAGTATAGATGGTGGGGTGGTTGCTGTTGATGTTTACATAGATGGGTGTGTCGTTGGGTTTCTTGTATGGTTTATATATATGGTTATTGAGGTCAAACGTTATGTCTAGGTAGTTTACTACCTTTTGTTTGCTTCAACAGTGGGTAAAAGGAAGTTTTAAAATCATAGATATATATATCATGACAACTTGGAAAACACAAAACAACAAGTAAGCTGTGGTATCCCATATTTTCGGCCGTTGGGCCTTTCTCAGGGGAGTTTATTCCACTGGCAAGGTTGATTTTAAAACTTCCTTTTACCATACTATTCTAACAGATGTTGCTCCCCCAGGGGTTGAGCACTTTAAAAAATTTTATTAGGCGTTTTAGTAGTATTCTCTCGGGTCTCTCTCTCTCTCTCTGTCTCTCTCTCTCTCTCTCTCTCTCTCTCTCTCTCTATCTCTCTCTCTCTCTCTCTATATATTAATATATATATATATATTATATATATATATGATATATTTGTAAAAGAGGAGAGAGAGAGTAAACTAATAAATTCCAAGATAAGTACAGAGCACCATTCCAGCAATTTACAGAGCAGCTTGGTGTTGCAATGACTACAAGAAATATTGAATTATAAAACAAAGCTTGCGCTTATGTCTTAGATCAAAGAAATATATATAGATATATATCATGACAACTTGGAAAACACAGAACAACAAGTAAGCTGTGTGGTATCCCAATATTTCGGCCGTTGGGCCTTCCTCAGGGGAGTTTATTTCCACTGGCAAGGAAGCAGTCACACTCAAACATTCTGTAAAACAAAAAATGTGAAAATCGTTCACTTAGCAAATCTCATACCCGATCCCCCCCCCCCTCCCTTTTTTTTTTTTTTTAACCCCCCACCCCCAACCCCCCAAAACTCACAAACCTGTCATGCCTGAACACAACTCCGCCCCCCCCCCCCCCCCCCCACCCCCCAATCCCTTTCCCCCCACCACCCTCCCCTTCACAATACACACAAGCCACATCCCACATGCGTGCAGTCACAACCACCCCACTCACCGTTCCCAATCCCTACCCTCATGCCCAACCCACACCAAATCGAAATACTACTTTTTTGTCCCACCTGAGTAGCCTACCTTGACTAAAATTAGGGACAGGGCAAGGAGGTGGGGAAGGGGAGACCAAGAGGGAGTGTGAAAGGGGAGGGGACTGTTTCAGTAATGCATGCTAGGACTGTCCCACACAGACCCCTACTACCACCAACAACAACCCCACCAGCTCCCAGCCAGAGAGATCCATTCCAGAGAGACGGGGTGTGGAATGCACACACACACACACACACACACACACACACACACACACACACACACACCACACACACACTCACGAACACAGACATACACACACACACACTCACGAAAACACACATACAAACACACACACAGAGTGTCACCAATGACATGCACACATGTGTGCGCACACAACTTCACTTTTATGAAAATACAAATGAATAAACTGCTGTATTAGAAAAAAAAATGCCTTCCACACATGGTCATGCCTACACAAATATAACAATGCACATGTGGATCAGGCATGTCAGTAAAGAAGGAAGACAGACGGGCAGAAGGACACGCTGTGAAATAATTTTCAAAAGGAGACTGTTGAAGCAGCGCACGCACCTGGAGTGTTACATGACCTGAATCATGGAATTCAGTCCAGAGGCGGCAAGCTTTTGTCCGTTAGTTATCCAGAATGCCTGCCTTGCACTTCTCACAGCATAACTGTTGGACCTGATTTTTTCAATGGTGATGCATTGCATGTTGTCTAAAGTATGATCTGATTGATTAAAGTGCTGGGTAACTAAAGTTTCTGTATCTCGTTGATGTTGGATCGGTGTTGGTAAATCTCTGTTTAAGTGTGTTTTTGGTTTCACCAATGTATTGTGCATTAGAGCACTTGGAACACTGCAGTAGATTAATCACACTGAAGTTTCACAGGTCATGGTTTTTTCTGATAGTGAAATGCTCTGAAGTAACATCACTGTGGGAAAACTGGTTTGGATGAGGTGTTTGGTACAGATAATGCACCTAGTTTTACTGCAAGGGAAGCATTCGGAAGCATATATATATATATATATATATATAAATATATATATGTAACACACACACACATACATACACACACACACACACACACACACTCACACACACATATGCTGTCTGTTAAATTTTTGTAGACGAGTTCAGTTAAAACATGCAGACTTGATTCATATTTAATCAAAAAAGACACAAAATCTTATCATTCCATTCCATGTGTGTTTTAGCCTGAGTTTAAAAACATATAAATTATAATGGAAACCAAATGGTTTGCATGTTGTCAGAATGTTGTCCTTCATGAAAAAAAATGCATTTTGTATTTTTTTTATGCCGGAAAAGGTAAATGTTGTTGGCTAGCATGATCTTTAACTTTATCATCTATTTTCAGGTGACACTATTTTCTTTATTTTCAACTAACACATATGATACATTGCCTTTTTTTATGATTTTACAGAAAATTTGTTTTCTTGTTCTAATTATCTAAAAGTGCATAATAATTCATAGCAGAGCAACACACACACACACACACACACACACACCACACACACTCACTACTCTCTCTCTCTCTCTCTCTCTCTCGTCTCTCTCTCTCTCTCTCTCTCTCCTCACATACCTTAAGACTTACACATACACACACACACTGAAAGAACACTCTCTCTCTCTCTCTCTCTTCACACCACACACACACACACACACGCACACGCGGGGGGGACGCGCGCGCGCACACACACACACCACACACACACACACACACACACACACACACACACCACACACACACACATTCTCACAGCCTTTTTACCTCAGACTTGTTATTCTGTGGCAATCTGCAAGTACTACACACACACACACACACACACACACAACACACACACACACCTACAAGCATTCTCACACCTTTTACCTCAGACTGTTTATCTGTGGCAATCTGCAAGTACTACACACACACACACACACACACACACACACACACACCACACACACACACACACACACACCACACACATACAAGCATTCTCACACCTTTTACCTCAGACTTGTTATCTGTGGCAATCTGCAAGTACACACACACATCCACACACACACACACACACACACACACACACACACACGCCCTCACACACACACACACACACACGCCCTCACACATGCCCTCACACCTTTAACTCAAACTTGATATCTGTGGCAAGCTCTGCCTGTTCTTACTGTGCCATATTATAGGTAAAAGTTGAGTTTAGAGTGGTTAACCTGGCACTTTGCTTGGTGGTTATGACTAGGTGAGGGGTATAGAGATGGGTAGTATCTGTGCGTGGAGGAGGTGGGAGTGGAGCTGGGAGTGGGGAGAGGTTTGGTGCAAGAGACATCCATGTGAGTGCATTTTGTGTCGGAGTTCACATATACAAGGTTTGGCCCTGGTCATTGTGAAGTGTTTTCACTAGTTTTCAGACATCAGAATTTAAATGAACTCAAGAATACTGTATGATCTGATTTATCATTATCATTTTTCATTGTAATTGTTATCCTTATTATTACCATCATCATCATTAATGGGTATTGTTTTTGTTGTTATGAGTTTGGTGGGTTTTTTTTTTTGTTGTTCTTGTTTTCTTTTTTTGTTTTTTTTATTTTATTTTTTTGTTGTTGTTTTTTGTTTTTTTTGTGGTTTCTTTCTGTTGCTTTGGGGGGGGGGTCATTTTCCATATTTTATTAAACTATTTTTGGCAGAATGACACTTTCAACTTTCGTCACTCTCTCTCATGTTCATGAATAGGATTTAGGAATAGGATTAGGGAACATCCTGTCTTCTGCCAGCCCTCTTTAGCATAAAAATCAACAGCAACGTTAATTCATTTCAGCACGATTCTGACTGCTCATTGTTTGCAGATGATTTTGCCCTCATTGCAACTGGAAGCTTGCACCCATGTGTTCAGCACAGGCTCCAGCTTTTTTTAGGATAAAATATGTCTGTGGGTGGAAGAAAATGGCTTTACCTTTTCAGCTTTTAAGACCCAGTGCATTCACTTTCATCTCTTTCGCCAGTTTTTTGCTGATCCTGAAATCCAAACAGGGAAATCTTCAATTTTAGCTGTAAAGGAGGCCAAATTTCTGGGAGTTATTTTTGATCAAAAGCTCAGTTTTCACAGTCACATTAAACATATGAAAGCTGCTTGCCAGCAAGCGCTGAACGTTCTGAGGGTCATAGCACACACTGGCTGGAGCGCTGAAAGAAAACTTGCTGCACTTCTACATAGCCTTGGTCCATTCTAAACTGGACTATGGCTGTGTTGTGTACAACTCTGTGAGACCCTATTACCTGAGACTCTTGGATCCCATTATCAAGGGCTTCATCTCTGCCTTGATGCATTCCACACCACTCCAGTGTACAGCCTGCAGAGGGCTTGGGTCTCTAGACTGAAACTCTCCTTGAATTACTACCTCAGATTGTTCTCTGAATTGGAAAACCCTGCTTATGACTGTGTTTTTCATCTTCAGTTTCAAAGTAAATTTGAAGAAAATCCCTTTTGTGTTCCTCTGTTTTGGACTTTGCATGCAGCCTCATGAGCAGAATGCATGTCTTGATCTAGGAGTTGTGTCTGACTTCTGGTTAATTTCCACAGAAGCCTCCATGGACCTTCTTCAGACCAGAAATCAGCTTCGATCTTGCTTCTTTTTGTGTAAAAAAACTCACCAGTCCTCAGGCATACAGGGCATTGTTTGTTGTTGATCTGTGTACAACATTTTCCATTCTTTTATGAAATATTTTTGGATGGTTCTTGCCCAAGTGTTCCTTCTCAAATATAATCAAAGCATATTCCATCAGATTTTTTTGGTTTAGCTTGCAGAATGTACAGTTTTGATTGTAGCACTGAAGATAATCTTTCATTCTGTAAAGAAGAACTTTTGATTTTGTCTGCTTTGCTGTTGGTTTTGGAGAACATAGGTGGCCGTAACCTCCATCATCCTGAACTTCTGAACTTTTTTTTTTTTTAAACTTTTTACCTCTTTGAAAGTGGAAGGTCATGATGTTGTTCTTGCTTGGTTCCCAATCACTTTGCATTTTGGCAAGGAATGCCATAATGAAGAAATTTATTCATTTGCATCTTTTATAGAGTGAAAAAGCTCCACGTTGCATTCCATATAATGAATGTCTTGAGCAGCATTAGAACAATTTCTAATTGAATGTAGGGAGCTACATGATGTCAGACATAAACACTTAACCGCAAACTCATTGAAGACCTTGTTCCGGGATGTTGCCCAGGATTTGCTTTTTGAATTTTATAATAGAAATCAGTGTCTTAAAGAAAATTTTAATTTTAACTTAGTATGACAGACTCTCTTTTTGTGGGTCATTTGTAAAGAAATAAATTGTACTGAATGTCAACTTTGCATTTCATTCTGTCACTTTTGTTCTGTTTTCTATGGTGTTTCAGCCCTGATATGGCTTTTGTGGTTGGGCAGGGCTTGAAGCAACATGATTTGATTTGGTGGTTTCTTTGTCTTTTTACACAATATCAATATTGCAAGAGGTCCTCATACATCCATATTTTTCTTCTTTTTTTTTTCTTGGTTTTCTCTTTGTTTTACAATGATTTAGGATAAGGATGTTTTAATGATTATAGTGATTATAATTTTGGATTCAGGAAAAGTACAGTTTTATTGTTATTGCCACAGATAATCAATTCTCTGTCTGTTTCAGAGTCCATCTATGACTGGTCTGAAATGAATCTTGAGATCACTGCCCAGACACTTCATGAAACAACCTGTCATAATCCATCAGCTAACCCTTCGCCAAATCTGAACCAGACAGACAGACAGATTATGGACAAGGTATTAAAGCTGAACCAGTTGATCCTGATGTGAAGAAGGGATCTCCTTCACCAGTTCCAGACAGCAGACTACCAGGAAAGGAAGGCAGACATCATTCCTTCGTCTTCAATCTTGCATTTGTGTGCACAGCTCCTGTGTATCGGCAGATTCTTGGATTGCAGATAATTTTGAACACACCATGAAATAAAACCTTGCAATGAAGCATCAGATGTGAAGGTGAGGGTACTGTGATTTTTACTCGGTCCATGCTGTAAAACTAATACCACCATAACTGATGTTAAGATTGAACCTGTTAGTGTTAGTGGCATTAAGTCTGAACCAGCCACAGCTAATGCTGACAGTGATGTCATAACTGAACCAGTCATATCAAACATCAACAGTGATGATGTCATCAACAATGTACCAGTCACATCAAACCTCAGCTGTGATGTCATAAAGACTGAACCAGTCACATCAAACATCAGGTGTGATGTCATCAAGAATGAATCGGTCACATCATACATCAGCAGTGATGTCATCAACATGTACCAGTCACATCAAACATTAGCAGTGATGTCATAAAGACTGAACCAGTCACCTCAAAAATCAGCAGTGATGTCATCAAGAATGAACCAGTCACATCAAACATCAACTGTGATGTTATCAAGAATGATGCTGCCACGCAAGCCTCTTAAGCGACATTTGGACAGAAGCACCCACAGATGTCATGGTTATGGTGACATGTGATACAGTCAGATCTGAATCCATTTCAAGCACAGATGAGGACGGAGCACACGAGCAGGCTGATGAACAGGTTTGTAAAACTGCTGTCTCCATTTCAATTGAATTTATTTTGCACTAGTTTATTATAAAATTTTTTATTTGGTCAAGCTGATTTTTAGTCTTGGTGGAGCTTCCATCAATTCCACAGCTTAATTTTTTCCGTCCCATGTGAGACACTTAGTGAAAGGGCCAAACAAAACAAACAAGGCTTACACATTTCTGATTCAAACATTTTTGTTGCTGTAGTCCCAAGCAGAGGCATGTATCAAACTTATGTACTAGTTAACTAGAGAAAATTAAATTCCCAGAAAGTGATTACGGTCATTTTTGGCAGCAATTGTGTGTGTGTTTTCATTGTTTGCACCAATCGCATGACCTCTTCGGCCCACCCCAAGTGTGTACAAGTTTTCATGTCCTTTATCTACATTATCTACACTACCAAGTACACCTAAATCGAGTTTGGTCTAAAAGAATTAGGTCGGGAATTTGCCTATTCAGGTCCATCTCAGAGCACAGATTATATTTTTCGCTTTTCATGAACAAAACCACTAATTACTCAAATCCTAACAGCCCCCACTTGTATGGCCTACGAGCGAAACATTTCCATGGCTCCCACACCAAAGTTGCGATAAACGGTCAGCTTTTGCACACCACAAAAAAATTTTTGTGTGTTGTGTCTTGTGTCGAGATATAGCATGACCACCTTCGTGTACAAGTTTTCCATGAGTATCTGACATTAGCCTTCAGGCTAAGTAAAACTACCGTCGAGTTTGCGTCTGACTAAAAGAATTTGTCGGGAATTTGACTATTCAGCTCCTTCCAAGCTGCAAGATACTACTTACATCATTTTCATGGCAACCACAATTATCAACACTAAAGCCCAATGTAATGGCCTTTGCCCCCCTCAGTTACACATGCCGAACTATGTGCCAGACCGGCTTACAAAGATGGACATTCAGTTCGGGAGTAACACCTACAGCACGGTTAGCTGGTGGTGGGGAGCAGCCTAACAGAAACCACCCCTGCTTCCATGACTCTCAACACGTAGCTTGGCCTCTGCAGCGGGGCGAGCAAGTTAAAGCACCCGCTATCAAAACTAAGTAGCTTGCTTGAACAGCCGTGATTCAGACCCCCAAACAAAAAAAAAAAAATTGAAACTAAAAAATGAAAAAGCAGTAAATGAGTTCCATTTGGCCAGGGGAAGTATGCTACAGGTAATGGTTTTTTTTTTTTTTTCTTTTTTCTTTTTTTGTTTTTTTTCCTCTTTGGCAGGAGTAGGTGACCAAAAAATGGGTTTAAAAAAAATAAAAAAAATAAAGGAAAGCAGATACGCTGAGGGCAGGGGATGGGGTAAAGGGGAAGCTCCTCCCCTCCATCGCTCCTCTATGATTGCCTCCTGTCCCTTCTATCCTTCCTCCTCTCCTTACTCAAAAGTTTTTACCATTGTCCTTCCTGGTTTCACCCTTTCTTTTTCTTCTTTGCCACCTTCCTTCCTGTCTTGCCTCCTTCCCCCAGACACCCATTACTGCCCACAAGACCCTTCCCTTCCCCTTATCACGTTCTTCCGTGCACTATCCTTGAAAATGGCCCTTTTGTTTCTTTGGCGTCTTCGTTCGTCCGTGATATTTCGATTACTACTCAGATCCCCCCCTGAGCTTCCACACCTACTTTCAGCACGCTAACATCAGCTGGTTGGTGAACCGTATTATTTGTGATAGCTTAAACTAGTCAGCGCCGATTATCTTTGAAGCTCTTGATTTGTCATTTTTTTACCACTATATCTTTGAAACCATTTGATTGCCCCCCTTCACAGTCAGACGCGTGTAAAAGGTGCTGCTTTACTGCTTTCTTTCTTTTTCCTTATCTTGCTCGTTTCTTTCATTATTCAACTTCCTGCGTGTTCTCACCTGGGTTGATTTTTGAGCAATGTTGGTAAGTTTCACTGACATGCAGATAAACACGGACCCATGCAGTGCATCGTGTCTTTACGAAGCTTTGTGTTCACAGACATGGTTTGATTCGGCTGTGATTTTTGGCAACAGAAGCACCAGCATGGACAACATGATGAACGGACCCAGTACATTTGCTCTTATTACCCCCAGCGTTAAGACCCCTGTAACAAACCTGTTGCCTTTCCATTTTGCTCTAAGCATCATGCCTGGTCACGTGTCAGTTCCCTCAGAAAACAAGTGGGTTTGTGGTGTGTTCCAGTACACTGTGCCATTCCGAGGAAAGGTGAAGGTGAAACCAAGAAATAAAACACTGTTCCTTGTGATGTGTTCCGTCGATCTTTTTCACAGGCTGGTTATCTGAAGACACACACAAGAAGGGATTCCCTAAAGTTCGTAGAATTCATTTTCCATAATGTTGTGACATAAACTTTTTATGGCCATATATTTTGATATGAGACCCACCAGATTACGCCCATACGGGTGAACTTTACACTGTTTCGTGGTTGTTTTTTTGCAGGGTGAAGACATTTTTAGCTCGGGTTAGGGCACATGTAACTTAAAGTGACACACAGAATGACCTACTGATTCAAACTTTCATGTGATTTATGTAACTATATACTTTTACACATGCAAGGTAAGCGACGATGCCTAATTTAGTTGGATCTCCCTACTGTGTCAGTTGTCTGTGTTTATAAGTCCATTTTATGTTATTTGCAGTAAGATGTTTACACACTTCATGTAATCGGAATTACACACAAGATGATCCATACTGATCTAGAAACTATTTTCATGTGATGGGTTTCCTTAAAGACGCGCCGCACTGGGCAGGCCCTAGCGGGGCGGCCCATCTATTGGTCCAGCTCTTCAATACAGCCATAGTAGAGTTGCTACAAAGGCTTCGGTCAGGCGCTAGCGCAGAGTGGAACTATAATAGAAGGCTCTCCGCTGAGCTAGGTTCGAGGAGGAGATCATAAAGGAGAGGTGCGGATCGTCTGACTCTGGGGGCCTCGGCCATCGTGGTATTCCCTAGCTCAGAGGGTGTGTACAACTATGCGCGCCTGCATAGTGGGAGGAGAGCACGAGCGGGAGCGGGGAGTCTTCGGCGTCAAGGGAATCAGTCCTCCGCTACCGCGGTCTCTGCCGCTCTCTTTCGCTTTTTACCATGCCGCCAGTCACGATCTCCAGCGGGATGCGGAAACTGACACACAAGATGAGCCACTCGGGGACCGAAAAGATATTGTTCTCCTTCTGGACACAGACAAGAGGACCTCGAACCTCTGGCGGGTGAGAAAATCTCCACTTCTAGCGCTGGCGAACCGGGTCCGCCCATGCCCCTATGCTGGGCCCCTCTAGTCTCGTTCTAGTCAGGTCGACGGGCTCAAGTCTACCTCTAATACTATCACATGTCCCTCCTTTCGCAACACACAGCAGCACCCCGGGTCCAAATAGTGCGTGAGAGCTCATGTGAATGGGCTAAGATGACAAAAGAATAAATTGGGACCACAGCCGCACACAAACTCCAGTACGGGTTCGATAACCCTCCTACTCCTGTTTCATGTGTGATGTGTCCTCTAAGACTTTTACATCAGGCAAATGCCCTGTCGGCTCCAACTAGTGATCCATACTGGGTGACAAATGTATTTTCATGTATATGGGCAGAAGAGTTTTACACGACACGTATCGGAAATATGCCCAAGATGATCCACACGGTGAGAAATTTTCATGGAGTGTGGCAGTAAGATTTGGGTAAAAACATGAGCACATCGCTGAAGGTCCTACCTACAAATTATCCCTCCATACTGGTGAGAAGCAATACCCCTTGTTATGTATATTGTGCAGTTAAAACCGTTCACAAGCAAGTACTCTGAGGAAGCCAAATGTGTCCAGGACGGGTAGAAATTATTTCATGTGATTAAAACGTCTTGTGTGTGGTAAGGTTTTTAAAGTTTATAAACACGTGCACATACTCGGATAAGAACCCACAAGATGAAATCCATACTGTGCAGAAACCTGTTTCTCTGATTTTTCTGCGTATAGAGCTTTTACACAGGCAGGTAATTCTGAAGACCAGATAGCCCATACTTGTCCAGAAACCATTTCAATGTGATGTTTGCAGAAGGACTAGTTTGACGGGAGGCAAGTCTCTAAGACACACAGATGATACCTTTAATCCAGGTCTCGTCATAAAACCTCTTTTTCATGTAGCTGTTTGCAGTAAGCCTTTAGACAGCAGGGACTCTTAATACACACAATATGATCCATACATGTAAGAACCAGGAAATTGAGAGTGTGTACTTGCGGACCATTACACGGGGTCCACGGTAGTCCCACGGCTGAAGAATACAAGAAATAATTAGCTGGTGAGAAGTAATTACAATGTGTTGTGCACGTAAGATCTTTTAGAGTAGCAAGTCACCTGAAGAAACATAAAATGATCCATTACTGGTGGGACAACTTATTGTTCATTGTGACCGTGCATTGCGTAAAGTAAGACTTTTACCAACTGGCAGATATACGTAAAAGAGAATTCACAGTATGATTCTTACGAGGTCACCCGAAATCATTTGCATGCGATGTTGTGCAGTAAGAGTTTTTAAGCTGGTAGGCAGCCTAAAGAGACGCAAAAATCCATATTGAACAAAAATCATTTGCACGTGTTGTGTGCTATAAGACCGTTACACAAAAGCAAGTCCTTGTAGAAAACAATAAGATGATGCTAATCAGTGAACCAATGTTGTGTCTGAAAGACTTGTGCACTGGCAAATCATCTTAATAACATGCAGAATGGTTCAGCAGATATGGTAGTCTGGGTGAAAAATTGATTTTGCTGTGTTCTCGTGCATTAACTCATACCAGTGACTCATTCTGAAGTGGCAAATGTGTAATTGATGATGCAAACTTCCAGAAACTTTTGCATTGTTACTGTTTCAAGAATTTACATTTTTCTGTTGAAAGATTTCTGTCTTATTTCTAATCAATCAAAATGCAAAAAACCTTTACCTGCCTTGAATATAGTACACTAAGAAAGTTGAGGGAATTTTTTTTGTGTTTTTATAACGTGTTTTTTACAGCTGGGTTCTGATAATCTAAAGTCCATACTGGTCAAAAAAAAATTTTTTTTAGAGTGTTTCTTAAGTATGCGAATTTTTTGTGGGTTTGCGCTTTGGTGTTTTTCTTTTCACATTTGATGTAATTGTAGTCAGTGTAGTCAGGGGTTAGAGGGGTGGGGGGGAGCGGGAGAGGAGAGCACAGACAGACAGACCAGTAGATGAGGACACACAATACACAGACGGACACAGAGAAGCAGATAAAGAGAGTCATGTGAGCTGAGACAAGAGAGAGGAAGGCTATCTTTGGATAGGTCAACGTGCTGAAAGACTTTTTGTGATCACTTGTAGTGGTTGGTGTATCATTTTTAGCCATCCCGTGGCTGCATTAGACCTTGATGCTCAGTCCCGCTCCCCAAACAGAAAGCCTGGGTTCAGTCATGCTAGTTGCAACCCAGGCTACTGGCGATGTCCCGCGGCAGGTAGGGCTTTCACCAGTGTCAAGTCTTTATCATGAGGCAGTCCCCACCAGAGTAGGACACACGCACTGATGCCATTCATTTTGGTGGTGTTCACTGGATCCAGCGTGTGCAGGACACCACGTACTAACTCCATAACTAAGGACAAAAATCCTTCTACCAGGACATGGAGCCAGCGTGAGGGACCTACAGGTGTTACAGTGATGGTCCCCATGGAACTTTGCAGGATACCAGCAACCTTGACACATACTGGCTCAGAATGTGCTTCAACATGTGTTTTGACATGGAGAGGAACCACACATGAGGTTGTCATGAAAGTGGGCATGGAAAGCAACAGAACTTGAGACGCTTTTTAAAATGCTGATGTGATCAGACTGAAGATGAGGTTGTTCAGCTCCATTCTAGTCTGGGGACGCACATGGCAGATCGTACTCTATGGTTACTTTCATAATGTTCAATGTAACAACCAGGCCTGAGAAATACAGGCATCTGCTATTTTGTGTTGGTTAGGACATCTAAACAACCATCACGGTTGACACATCCTGTTAAATGAGATGAATGCTGGGGAATGCTGCCATTCCCAGTCCTCACAGTTGAACCTGAGCAGGACTCCAACTGTGGGTAGGAGCCAATCATGAGTATGAACAATCAATATACACAAATATGAATGGCTGTGAGGGGAATCGAACCCCATAGACCTACACAACCAGGAATCTGTGCTGTAACCATAGCGCTAGGTCAGCTGGTAGGAGAGCAAGTCTTGTCCAGTTCGACTACCTTCAACTGAAGAGGAATAAATACGTAAGAAAACAATAAGTACTGTAAAAGCCTACTAAACTGGTCAGTAGTGGGGTGAATGGCACTTTGTCGGAATGTGTGCAGACAACTTGATATGCAGTCAAGACTGAAACATTAAACATTAGTAAGTTCCTATTTACCTCCTGAAATATTTTTTTAAGGTTCATAGGGCCATGGTAGAGATTTGATGAATCTGCTTAGAGAGAGAGGACGAGTGTGGTGTGTGTGTGTGTGGCAAGCAAGCAGATTAACCCTTACACATGGTTATTTAACCCATCGACGTTGTTGTGAATTTCCAGAAGGAAAGTTTGAAAAGAATAGTTACGGTTGTATAATATGCATAACTTTTCAGCCAGTTAGGTGTTTGAACTGACTTGCAGAATAAAAATTGTTAGAAAATTGAAATAAAGAATCATATAAAACAGACAGGACTGAGTGCTTTGTTCCTGTTGGTGGAGGTGCCTTCACTGTCCAGAATGTGAAAAGAACTGGTGAAAACACAGATGGAACATCCTGCTTGTCATTCTCACGAGCTTACTCACAAATAATATCCAGTCTATGATATTCCACAGTATCAGAAGTAGTTACAGCCTTTTTTTCTATAGAAAATCAGTGTTGATTATAACAGTTCTCCATGTAGGTAATCCAGGTGCTGAAAGTGATAGGGTAACTATTCCCTAAGTCCCCAGTTTGACAGTTTGGAAATTCATGTGCTGATAAAACACACCCCCACACACACACACCCCACACACACACACAAAAATGATCACTGTCAACAAAGGGTAATAGTTAGCCAGCCCACTGTTCTTATTTATGTTTGAAAGGTTAGGCGGTCATCTAGAAGCGCTGCACCGAGTTTTTCTTCCCCAATGAATGGCATCTTTGAGATTTTCGTCAACATTGTCACTCTGCAGGTCCAGTCATGGTCTATAGTCAATCTCAAAATCATGATTACATGGTTGTTGATCTAGATCAAAACTATCACCCACCACACACAGTTTCACTAATAAAAATGTCAATAACATCTTGCTTTTTACCACCAAGAAATTCAGCAAAAAACATTAACAGGTTCCTAATTCCACTCACGTTGCCTTTGGGAGGCCGCCATTTGTGTTTGCCAGAGACGGACGAGGTGCCCTAATGCATTACAAGCTGCTACTAACTTTATAAAGCAAGTTAAAATGCTGAAAATCCATGTTGGTTCACCCGGGCATTCTCTCAGTCATCATTCAATGAAAATTAGTTTTCACTGAGCCATAGTTTCATATCTGTCGTGCATCAGTGAAACTAGGTTCATAGGGCTCACCTCTGGCAGCACATCTTATGCTGTGACAACCAATGACGGCCATCTGTTGATGTCAGTCAGTTATGCCTGTCCGCTCCTCCTGAAGCGTAGGTTCACCTGACAACAGGTGCCACAGTCCTCGATGCCTGGGCTGCCCTCTTAGTTGTTTCAGGGTGTGTCCCATCTTCTTGCTGTCTGCATCAAGGTCCGTTTGCCCTTCCTTGGTTTCCTTGGCCTTCCTCTTTTCCATTCTTTTCCCTGGGGGTTCCATGATAAGCCTGTCTGGTGATGTTACTGGCTGGCTTCCTCAGGGTGTGCCCAATCCATCACATCTTCTTCTGCGCCAGATATCTCATTGGCAGTTGGTCGGGTCCGCTGCCACATGTCTGAGTTGCTTGATGGTGTTGGGCCAGTGGATCTGGAGGAGGCAGCTGTTGATGAAAGTCTGCACTTTCCTGGTGGTGGTCTTTGTTGCCCTCCATGTCTCGGCTCCATACAGTAGCACTGACTTTACGTTGGAGTTGAACAGCCTGATCTTTTGTGCGAGTCGATACCACCTTGGAGCTCCATATGTTCTTCAGTTGCAAGTATGCTGCCCTTGCCTTGCCGATTCTTGCTCTGACGTCTGTGTCTGTGCCACCCTGCTTGTCAATGATGCTGCCCAGATATGTAAAGGCCTCCACTTCTTCCAGCTCACTTCCATGCAGTGTGACTGGGTCCTCACTTTTCGTGTTGATCTTGAGGATCTTGGTCTTTGCCCTCATGGATCTTGAGACCAACTCGTGAAGAGGTGGCTTCCAGCTCTGTTGTCTTGTCCTGCATCTGTGGGTGGCTGTGGGAAAGCAGGGCTAGGTCGTCAGCGAAAGTCCAAGTCATCAAGCTGCTGGTCCCATAGTGTCCACTGGATTCCATTTCTTCTGTGTGCTCTGTTGACCTCTTCATGGTCCAGTCGATCACCAGGAGGAAAAGAAAAGGCGACAGGAGGCAGCCTTGTCTGACTCCAGTCCTCACCCGAAGCTGTCGTGAGCTGTCCACCATGGACCACCACCCTGCAAGTCATTCCTTCGTAGGAGTTCTTGATCAAGGTGACCAGCTTAGTTGGCACTCCATAATGGCGTAGCAGCAGCATCCAGAGGGTTTCACGGTCGTTCCGACACTGTCAAACGCCTTCTCATAGTCAACAAAGTTGATGTACAGTGACGAGTTCCACTCTAAAGACTGCTCAAACGATGATACGCAAGGGTTGGCAATCTGGTCGATGCATGATCTGTTCTGGCGGGAAGCCGGCTCCTGCTGCTGGTCACAGAGGAGGGGGTCAACTGCACATTTCATTCTCTCCAGGAAGATCCTGTGAAGACCTTTCCGGCACTGACAGAAGCGTTATTCCTCTGTAGTTTGCACAGTTGCTGAGGTCTCCTTTCTTGGGAGCTTGATGAGGTAGCCCTCCTTCCAGTCTTGATGTAATGGTGCAATTTACATCGCGAACTACCAGGGTTGAGGTTTAAGAAAAAACTGTTGGCCCTTTATGTATGGATGGTAGACCTGAATGTAAGTAATGAAAGATCCTGGGGTTTTATCACCAATCAAATCACCACAGTGGGTTATTTTACTCCAACTTGACTTTTGTGTAAATTCCACCTGCTGGACCCATCCAAGGCAATTTTCAGCTTTCTTAGGTCTCATGTCTGAACATATGATTGTATCTCTTGTATGGGGAAACTGTGTCCATAGTGATGTTTGGAGTGAGATGCATGTGGAGTGGATCGTGTCATAGTGCGTGGGTAATTGTTGACATGACAGTGGACTGCCCATCCCTTTGATACACCTTTGGTGGTGACATTTGACATAGTGAGCTCTTACTACATGGTGTGCAGCCCAGCTTCCTGATATACCACTTGCAAACACAGTGTGTGGGTCCATGTCATAGTGAATTACCAACCTCCTCTGCCCATAAGTATAGTATTGTGTTGTGATGTAGCATGTGTGAATTCATAGCAGTACAAAAAATGTCAATCCCTGAGTGATGCAGCTCTGCTTGTCACATAGTGTGGGAGTTCACTGGAATGTGAGATGCAAAAGCCCGTTGTCTCTCCCTTCCCCTTCACCATTGTACCATCCTCCCCCACACCTCACAGCACCTCTTCATTTTTGCAAATTTATGATTATTGACAGTTCAAAGGCGTTGCCTTTCAATCCATGCTCCATCTTTCCCATCCTGATTCCCCTTCCTGCCATCCCCATGTCTTGCTTCCCTTCTCTCCCCCCTCCTCTTCCTGTATTTTTTAATACCCCCCTTCCTCCACCAATTCCCCCCTGCCCCCTCCTCTTCCTTAATTGCCTTTTCCGTATTTGTTTTCATTATGTATTCATATACATACATAATATATATATAATATGTGTGTGTGTGTGTGTGTGTGTGTGTGTGTGTGTGTGTGTGGTGAATTTGATTACAAATGATGTTTCAAATTGAGCCTGTAAACTAGGTATAAATGATGTGCATTAAGTTATGATGGTGATTATAAACTGTGAATGTCTGTTCGTAAGCCAGGAATATGTATCTCTATAGCGGTATTATCATAAGGAAGGACATGAAAATTTCTGTATATGAATGTTGGTTTGCAATTGTGTTATTTTGATTTGTAAAGATTGCACTATTTCTAGTGACCAGTCACTCAAAATAAAAACAGACATCGGATAGATATGATGTGTTCTTTTCTCATGAATGCTTTGTAGTGCCTACTGCACTTATTTTGTTGGATCAGATACTTTTTCGCCCTTTTGTATTTAACTGAGGTTGAATTGGGCACATGAAAAAAAAGCTCTGCACATAATTCAAGGTGTTGGTGTGAAGTTGGTCTGTCTGCTCATCTGTCTCTGTTGCTATGCCTGTCACTGTGCAGTGTTATGAGTGGATGAATTGGATGATGCTCTGGTTATGTCCACCTAGAATGAGGAGAGAGCGTGTGTGTGTGTGTATTCGTGTGTGTGTGTGCAGGGTTCTCTGTGGTTCCATGTTCAGATCAGGTATTAAACTCTATTTGCTCTCGGCGGAAAATGCCATGATTTTTTATTCTTTTTAGTGGTTTCAGCTGAAATCAAAAAGCATTGATGGACAAAAAAAATATACTCTTAGGAAGACCAGAAAGAGTGGTTGCACAATAGTACGTGTGTGAACTGTGAACTGGGAACAAGAGGCTGTGGGCTGTGCTGTGGTCCACCCCTCCTCTGGTTTTCAAACATGTGGAAGATGAACTCCCCCACTGCCTTTTTCTCCATCCCATACTTTTACAAAATTTCTGCCTTTTATGCTTTGGTTTAATTTCATGGCCATAGATGTTTGCTGTTCATAAACACAACATTCTACAAGATGCCAGGAAGAAGTGGACACTGTATGAAAAGAGTACTTTGGGGGACAAAAAGAGAGAGAGAGAGTCTGTCCACTATGGCCTTTGAGGTTATGGGCCAGTGTTTTCAGGAAACACCTTGAGGCAATGTGTGTGTGTGTGGTGTGTGTGTGTGTGCACTCGTGCACATGCATATACTCGCACATGAGTGTGTGCGTAAACAAACATGGAGAATGTTATATGAAAATACGTACACACATGTGTGGAACAAATATGAGGAATGTTTATATGAAAATGATTATCAGTTGGCAACATGAGAATGTTTGTATGAAAACTGATAATCAGTCTGCAATTTTTTTTCACTTCAGATCACTGTGCAAACATCGTGAATTCTTGTTTGGACTGCAAACACTGTGGTCTCCATTTGAAGTTATTAGGAGTGGAATTTGTTTGTTGTTTGTATGTAATCATTACTGTGATTAAAAACCAAATGAAAAGAAGTGAACATGTGCCCGCGTTGTTTGTTGTAGTGTGCAGGAAAACTGTGTAGAATTTTGATCCTTCCACATTAAAAAGTCATCTTAATTTATTCTCTTAATCATTCACCAAATGTACCCATTCACTTTCTTTCTCTGTCTGTTGTCTCTGTGTCTCCAAATTTAATATCACTCAGTCTTCACCATGTTCAGTCACATAGACAATGCACTACAAATATATACACGCAAAGTCTATGCAATCACAGGCCATTCTTTGATAGAAGATTTCTCAATTGTCTTAGGGCAGTTTTGAATGTTAATTTGGCTCAAAATTTTTTTGTCTGTCTTATGAACAAACAAAAGAATTTTGTTTTCTGTTTGTTGCTGGGTGTGGTAGGTTGTGGGTGGCATTTTTACATGAAATTTGTATGCAATTGAACAATGAGTTCACTGTAGAAATGCAAACCAAACTATAGATGGTGTTATGAAATAGGAGCCACGCATGTACTGATGCTGGACAAAGTCATGAAATGGAATGAAGCACAGACCAGAATGCACTTTGTTTGTGCAGACTGGCAGTGTTATGTACACTGGAATAAGATGTGTGAAGAATTCATTCATCTCTCCTCTGAAGAATGGAGGTGTGACTGCCTTTGTGGGGGGTGATTAAAAAACAGCCCTAATGACAACCGCTCACTATATGAAATGTGTTCAGTGGACCTGGTCATTGTTGAGAGGCATTCAAATAGCAGGTGACTCCAAGAGTGTTAAGGTGATAAATACAAGCCATTGCCAATGGTCATCTCATTCCATTGGTCTTACCAGCTCACACGTCATTCAGCCCAAGCACCCATGGAGAGCAGCATAGTACGGGATCCCCCCCTTCTGAGCATTATTGTGTTGTTTTTTTCTGACCTGGCCCCTAGAGTAGATAAAGTTTACCCCATCCTGTACAGAAGAACACTTGCCCATCAAATGGTGATGGTTTTAAATTATGTGTATTGATTTAAAATCATGAAGAAATAGGGAAGCACAGTCCACAACAAGTTTAGTAATGCTGTGTAAAGTGTACCTAAATACTAATTATGAAGTCAGTCTGTGGTCTGTTTATTCGCTTTCTCTCACTTTTCGTGCGTGTGTACGTGCAAGTATTGCATGTGCGCACGCACACACACACAAATACACGCGGTGCATCGTGCGCGCGCATGCACACGTGCGCACAGAATGGAGGAGAGGGAGGAAAAAAAAAAAAACAAAAAATGTATGTGACAGTTTTGAACCTGTGTTGGATAGTCTGTTGCTTTTCATGTAGGGCCTACTTCATTCCGATCTTTTGTACGTGAGTGCACATTTGTCGCGCCGCAATGGAGGAGGCGTTTCCCCCCCCCCACACAAACTTCAGTGAACACGAAAAGATGCGGTAGTTTGGGTGTGTCATGTGTGTGGCGATGGTGTGTCAGAAAGAAAAAGATCAAAGATTAAACGCTGGGTGCATGTATATGGTGTGTGTGTGTGTGTGTTGGTCCAGTGTGTATTTATTACACTGTTGTTGGTGTGAGTGGGGGTTTCAGCAGTCAATGTGGGTGCGTGTGTTGGTGTTTTGTCCATATGTGCATACACCATTGTTGTGTGTGGGTTTGTGTTCGTGTGTGTGTGTGTGTCGCACTCTCTCTCTCTCCCTCCCCTCTCTTTCTCCCCCAGTTCATACCGATGTTACGAAATGTGGGACCCCAGTATGAGTAGGCATACCATGAAGATGAAAGTGCAACCAACTATTTCCATCCATTGGGGCGTGCACAATGTGATATATGTAAAATCAGTTTCAAATGGATTTTATTCAGTGATACGAACGGAGAAAGTACAAGGTCAGGCCAGTAAGGAGAATTTCGTTTGTTTTTACAACTGACATTGCATCTGCCTGTGTAGCATCTGCTAAAATCTTGCTTTACTCAAAGCATGGTGTGGCTGTGATGATAGAATCAGTATCTGCATGCTTCACAAGCACGTAGAGCAACACAGACGAACAAGCAAAACATGTCGGGTGTTCCCACCGGAAGCTTACCAGTGCCAATGGTGATAGTTGTTAAGGCCTTCTGCCAGCTCTCAGGTAGATACCTCGAGTAATTATCTGAATTCTCTGTCAGTCGTAAAGTAAAGATATGTGTAGTCCAATATGTTTGAGTTTCAGCGTGGATTGAAAAGGGGGACGCTTGCTCTCCATTGAGTTGATCTTTTCAATTCAACTTTGTGTGTCTTCGTCAGTCTGTGTCGGTAATCTGTTGTCGGAAAAAATCTTAGTTTCGGCTTGCCAGCAATGCATATGAAAGAAGGAACCATTCATGTTTAGTATCAATTCAGTCAGTCAAAGACCCCACAATCCAGTAACATCAATCGCATACAGTTCGCTGCATTCTGGCACAAAGTATTAGTGAAGAAGCACAGCACCTATTTCTGACACAATATGGAGCCAAACAGCTAGTACCTCACAGTACGTTATAGGGAGGGAAGCTTGTGGAAGGTTAGGGTGAGGATTAAACTTCAGACATGAATATTAGAGCACACTCAAAAAGGACATTCAGCTGATTTTGCAGTCGAGCGTAGTAGTACAAGGTATTGAGAGGGATATATCAGCCACACAAACAGTATGAAGAAGATTCCCACATCACTGGGGTATGAATTGTGTTGCTTGCTTGCCATACGAAAAAAAAATGTGGTGCGAGCTTGTTAATGAACATAGAAAAACACTCAAAATAGGGACTAACGATAGGCAAACCCTTATCAAAACAATCAGTGTAAGAGTCACCACATTTAAATGTTTTACACATGATTACATCATGGTCGTTACAAGTGGTCTCAAAATATACAATTTCCATTTAGCACCATCGTGAGTTGTTATTATTGAACAAATGACCACGCTGTTCCACATCAAATGCCCCTACTGAAAATCAATGACACCATCACGGACCCATGTAGATTTAAGAGGTTCATTGATCAAAGCCCAATGAGCAATTAGAGTATACAATTACATTTTGACCATAGTCTGTCAGACCTCTGTTGACCTTGACTGCTTTTGGAGGCCAGACATCAGTGACCTACCACTGGAAAAAAAGGAATGAAATGCTGCAGCAGAAACTCTGGCATTGATCACATCATCCAACCTCAAACTGTGAAATTGAAGGACATTCTACTCCATGGTTTATCGTGCTATTTTGGATGCAGTTGTGGATGTATATATGAAAATGTATTCACATAAACAAAAATTATATAATATGTGTGTATGTGTGTGTGTGTGTGTGTGTGTTGTGTGTGTACCAATAAAAAAACAACAGTCTGTTCATGTCTGTCAGGACTTGTATTTTTTAACAAAATTTTTTGCTGTTAAAAAAGTTCTCAGGGAACAAGGGCCAAGCGGTACAATGATTAAAAGCCTGACGTCGAGCTTTTGAGGTACAATGTATAATGATAAAAGCCTCACATCAAGCTTTTAACAGTGAAAAATTTGTTGAAATACAAGTCTGAGACCTGAAAAGACTGTTGCTTTTATTCTTGTATTTTACCATCTCTGGTTTTACTTCAGTTTGTTTTACAATGTGCAAGAGCTCATTGACAACAAGAGAGCATTATTTTCTATATGTATGTGACTGTGTGTATGTGTATATATATATATATATATATATATATATATATATGTGTGTGTGTGTGTGTGTGAAATATTTTCTCCTGGTCTCTCCTCGTGGTCATACATTCCTTAGAAACCTAATTGCTTGCCCATCCATTCCCCCACCCCCTCCCCCACCCCCCCCCCCCCCCCCCCACCCCCCCCACACCCCCCTCACATGCCTTTACCCCCCCCCCCCAACCTCCCCCCCCACCCCACCCCCCCCCCACCCCCTTCTGTTCCCACCACCCCCCCCCCCCCCCTTCCCCCCCCCTCCCCACCCCCCACCCCCACACCACCCCCCCACCCCACACCCCCCACCCCCCAACCCCCCCAACCATCCCAATGCCTTTCCTTCTTTTTCGAACTGCCCATTCTTTTCTATTTCTCTCCCTCTAAAACTCGCCCTTTTTCTCCTTCTGTGTGTGCGTGTGTGTGCGCACGCGAGCGAGTTGCGAGGTGTCGTGTGTGTGTGTGTGTGCAAGTGCGTGTTGTGTTGTGTGTGTGTGTGTATGTGTAGTGTGTGTAGGTTGTGGGTCCATGAGTGTGTGTATATTGCCTTGGCATTGCAACAGTTGTTCAGCGTGATCTCATTTCTACCTGGTTTTACTGAATAGAAATTCACTGTAAATGATACATCCTTTTGCTTAATATCGAAGCCTTTATCACTGCACCCTTTACTTGACACGCTGATTACCAGCGAAATTTTGTTTTAAAAGAAAATCTGAAGACAGAAAAGAACGGTGTGCATTATTCTTGTATACATGTTCTATTATCTATATCTAACTACACATTTACACACACACATCCACACACACACACACACACAGGATGCACGCATGCAACCACGCACCCACGCACGCACACCACACATGCACTATGCACACACAACACACAAATCAAGTTTTACATGTTATGGAGGAAACAATATAAAACAAGCAGCATCATTTAAAATCATGTTCTTCTTAAAAAGTAACATTTAAAAGAGCTATTACAAAGGAGTTTGATTGAAAAATTATTGAACATTTAATGCTTATTCTAATTGCCGAATCATCCTCTCTCTCTCTGTGTCTCTCGCTCTCTCACCCCTATGTATGTTGTGTAAAAAGTTCTTACACATCATTATGGAAATCTTGTGTACACTCGCTTTGTAGAATTATGATCCTTTGAATGGTTAGTTACTTCAATTTTTTTGTGTTGCATTTTTCTGTCAATAAATGTATTTCATACATGATTTTTTTTGTTTGTTTGTTCTTTATGATTATGATATTTTTGTAAGGGCAGGATGCAAAAACCTGTAAAGCTTATTCTTTAACCCTCAACAAAGATAATTTGTGACTGACTTCACACACACACACACACACGCGCACGCATGCACGCACACACACACACACACACACACATGCATGCGTGCGCACGCATGCAAACATGTGCACACACGGGGCACTACTATTTAGTCTCTATGTCAGTATCGGCTCTGTCTGTCTTGTCTCTGTCTGTCTCTCAGTCTCTCTCTCTCTGACTCTCCTCTCTGCTCTTTGTCTTTTCTATCCTCTCCATGTGTTCTGTCTCTCTTCACTCGAACCTCACCACTTTTGAAATTCCCCCGTTCCAGGTGAGAATACTACATCTCCTCTTAAACACTAGAAAATATCTGTAGGATTGTAAAATTGTGGGGACCCTGTATGTAATCTTCGTCAAACAGAAATCCAAATGATACAAACACTTATTATGGGGCTGTAGTATTGTCAAAAGTTTTGGATTGATCTTAACTTTTTTGTTGTCCAGCAACTGTCAGCATTGGTGTCGTTTGACATTCTCAGAAACATTGATTGTATTTAGATGTAAGAAGGAGTCAAAACAGATTTTGGCCTTAGCTATATCCTATTGCTTGAAAATTTACATTTATAAGGTTTTTACATGATAAATGCCAATGCCCCGGACTCAAGGCTTTCTTGGTGTACTGAAACCAAAGATAAGCAGATCTTAGGAACATGCACATTTTGGAAGGTAGGTCCCCTACATTGCCTCTCTTTAATTTAATACCAGTGGGGATTCTGGTCAAACACGAATTCGATATCATCCGTCATAAGCTTTTTTCGTTCTTCTGCAAATGGAGAGCGTAAGGACCTCTGAGCGACACCTAGCTGGGCGTGGATGGTTGCATGGGCACCGCCAGTGTTATCCCACAAGAAAAATATGTCCATTGAATCGAAAGGGAAGCCTTTTCCTTAGGAACATTCTGAAGAGAAAGGTGCGACCATGAAATGAAAGACAGCCTTTATTCATTAGGACCACTCCCTGAGAAGAGAAATGTGCTCCATGAATCTGAAAGAGAGACTTCTCCTCAGGACCCCTCCTGAAGAGAATATGCTCCCATTGATCTGAAAAGAGATTTTTCATTAGGCCACTCCTGAAGATCTGACCCTAACAAAGGGGGTAAGGCGCATAATAAATTGGGACTAATATGTAACCGGACTGGTATTTTTAAAATCTATTTATTTTGTATTATCTCTTTTTTTTTAAGAGTATCTTTAATATATGCTTACTCATTTTTTTTTTATGTCAGAATCATTATGATGTGGGGGCTCAACAACAGTTGCGGATGCTGGTGGTATTGCATAATCATGAAAAACACCCTGTATAATTTGTTGATGCGCTTCCCCCAATTGCTGAAGGCGCAGGGGTTGCAACATCTATCTCTCTTGTGGCCCTCTGGGCC